>JABBCR010000303.1:0-17100 GCA_014849445.1 Cercopithecus mona
GGCTCAAACCGGTTGTGACCGGCTCGAACCTGTTTTGACCGGCTCAAACCAGACCAGACCGGATCAAACCGGTTTTGACCGATCTCAGCTGGTTTTGACCGGTTCAAACCAGAAAAGACCGGCTCAAACCAGACCAGACCGGATCAAACCGGTTTTGGCCAGCTCAAACCAGACCAGACCGGCTCAAACCGGTTTGACTGGCTCATAGCAGACCAGACCAGTTCTAACCGGTTTTGACTGGCTCAATCCGGTTTTGACCGGCTCAAACCGGTTTTGACTGGCTCAAACCACTCCAGACCGGCTAAAAGCGGATTTCACCGGCTCAAACCGGTTTTGAACTGATTAGACCGGATCAAACCGGAACAGACCGGGTCAGACAGGCTCGAATCGGTTTTGACTGGCTTCAACCTGACCAAACCGGCTCAAACCGGTTTTCACCGGCTCAAACCTGACCCGAACAGCTCTAACCAGACCCGATCGGCTCAAACCGGTTTTGACCGGCTCAAACCAGTTTTGACCTCCTCAAACCACACCAGACCGCTCAAACCGGCTCAAACCGGCTCAAACGGATCAAACCGACCAGACCGGCTCAGACAGGCTCAAACCGGACCAGACCGCTCAAACCGGTTTTGACGCTCAAACCGGTTTTGACCGCTCAAACCACACCAGACCGCTAAAACCGGTTTTCACCGCTCAAACCGGTTTTGACCGGATGACACCGGATCAAACCAGACCAGACTGGCTCACACCGGACCAGACAGGCTCTAACCGGTTTTGACTGGCTCAACCAGACCAAACCGCTCAAACCGGTTTTCACCGCTCAAACCGGTTTTGACCGCTCAAACCAGACCAGACCGACTCAAACCAGACCAGACTGGCTCAAACCAGACCAGACCCGGGTTGTGACCGGCTCAAACCAGACCAGACTGGCTCACACCAGACCAGACCGGCTCAAACGAGACCAGACCGGCTCAAACCGGTGTTGACCGCTCAAACCAGACCAGACTGGTTCAATCGGGTTTTTACAGGCTCAAACTGGTTTTCACCAGCTCAAACCGGATCAAACCGAATCAGACCGGCCCAGACCAGGTGAAACCGGATCAAAACGGACCAGACCGGCCCAGACCGGCTAAAACCGGTTTTGACCGGCTCAAACCAGTTTTGACCGGTTCAAACCGACCAGACCGGCTCAAACGGTTTTGACCGGATCAAACTGACCAGACCGCTCAAACGGTTTTGACCGGCTCAAACCAGACCAGACCGGTTCAAACCAGACCAGACCGGCTCAAACCAGACCAGACTGGCTCAAACCGGTTTTGACCGGCTCAAAGCGGTTTTGACCGGATCAAACCAGACTCGACCAGCCCAGACCAGCTGAAAGCAGATCAATCCGGACCAGACCGGACCAGACCGGCTAAAACCGGGTCACAAACCTGTTTTGACGGGCTCAAACCACACCAGACCGGCTCAAACCGGTTTTGACCGGCTGAAACCGGCTCAAACCGACCAGACCGGCTCAACCAGACCAGACCAGACCAGCTGAAACCGGATCAAACCGACCAGACCGCTCAAACCAGACCAGACCGGCTCAAACCGGTTTTGACCGTACCAGACCGGCTCAAACTGGTTTTAACCAGCTCAAACCGGATCAAACCGACCAGACCGCCCAGACAGGCTAAAACCGGTTTTCACCGCCTCAAACCGGACCAGACCGGCTCAAACCGCATCAAACCATTCCAGACCGGCTTAAACCGGTTTTGACCAGCTCAAACCAGACCAGACGGTATCAAACCGGTTTTGAATGGCTTGAACTGGACCAGACTGTATTACCGGATCAAACTTTACCAGACCGGCTCAAACCGGATCAAACCAGACCAGACCCACTCAACCGGTTTTGAACGACTCAAACCCGACCAGACCGTCTGAAACCGGTTTTGAACGGCTGGAACCGGACTAGACTGGCTCAAACCAGCTCAAACCATACCAGAGCGACTCAAACGGGTTTTGACCTCAAACCAGACCAGACCGCTCAAACCGGTTTTGACCTCAAACCAGACCAGACCGTCAAACCGGTTTTGAAAGGCTCAAACCGGTTTTGACTCAAACCAGACCAGACCAGCTCTAGCCGGTTTTGAACGGCTCAAACCGGAAAAGAACGGCTCCAACCGGCTCAAACCGGACCAGACCCGCTCAAACCGGCTCAAACCGGACCAGACCGGCTCTAACCAGTTTGGACCGGCTCAAACTGGACCAGACCGGCTCAAACCTGACCAGACCGGCTCAAACCAGACCAGACCGGCTCAAACCGGTTTTGACTGGCTCAAAGCAGACCAGACTGGCTCAAATCAGACCAGACCGGCTCAAACGGGACCAGACCAGCTCAAACCGGTTTTGACCTGCTCAAACCACACCAGACCAGCTGAAACCGGTTTTGACCAGCTCAAACCGGTTTTGACCGGATGAGACCGGATCAAACCGACCAGACGGCTCAAACCGGCTCAAACGGATCAAACCGGACCAGACAGGCTCAAACCACACCAGACCGGCAATTTCACCGGTTCAAACCCGACCAGACCGGCTCAAACCGGTTTTAACAGAACTGAGTCGGTTTTGATCGGCTCAAACCAGACCAGACCGGCTCAAACCAGACCAGACTGGCTCAAACCGGTTTTGACCGGCTCAAAGAGGTTTTGACCGGATCAAACAGGACTCCACCGGCCCAGACCAGCTGAAACCGGATCAAACCGGACCAGACCGGCCCAGAACGGCTAAAACCGGGCCACAAATCTGTTTTGACCGGCTCAAACCAGACCAGACCGGCTCAAACCAGACCAGACCGGCTCAAACCGGTTTTGACCGGCTCAAAGCGGTTTTGACCGGATCAAACCGGACTCGACCGGCCCAGACCAGCTGAAACCGGGCCACAAACCGGTTTTGACCGGCTCAAACCAGACCAGACCGGCTCAAACCGGTTTTGACTGGCTCAATCCGGTATTGACCGGCTCAAAGCGGTTTTGACCGGATCAAACCGGACCAGACCTTCTCAAACCGGATCATACCGGACCAGACCGGCTCAAACAAGACCGGACTGGCTCAAACCGGTTTTGACCGGCTCAAATCAGACCAGACCAGCTCAATCCGGTTGTGATCGGATGAGACAGGAAAAAACCGGACCAGACCGGCTCGAACTGGATCAAACCGGACCAGAGAGGCCCTGACCGACTGAAACTGGATTTAACCGGACTAGACCAGCACACACCGGCTAAAACCGGGTCAGACCGCTCAAACCGGTTTTGACCAGCTCAAACCAGACCAGACCGGTTCAAACCGGTTTTGACTGGCTCAATCCGGTTTTGACCGGCTCAAACAGGTATTCACCGGCTCAAACCACTCCAGACCGGCTAAAACCGGTTTTCACCGGCTCAAACCGGTTTTGAACTGATTAGACCGGATCAAACTGGACCAGACCCGCTGAGACAGGCTCGAATCGGTTTTGACTGGCTTCAACCAGACGAACCGGCTCAAACCGGTTTTGATCGGCTCGAGCCGGTTACGACCGGCTCAAACCAGACCAGACCGTTTCAAAGAAGACCAGACCGGCTCAAACAAAACGAGACCGGCTCAAACAGGTTTTGACGGGATGAGACCGGATCAACCAGGACCAGACCGGATCAAACTGCATCAAACCGGAAAAGACCGGCCCAGACGGGCTAAAAGCGGGCCAAATCGGCTCCACCCGCTTTTGACCGGCTCAAACCAAACCAGACCGGCTCAAACTGGTTTTGACCGATCTCAGCCGGTTTTGACCGGCTCAAACCAGACCAGACCGGCTCAAACCAGCCCAGACCGGATCAAACCGGTTTTCACCGGCTCAAACTACACCAGACCAGCTCAAACCGTTTTGACCGGCTCTAACCAGACCAGACCGGTTCAAACCGGTTTTGACTGGCTCAATCCGGTTTGGACCGACTCAAACCGGTTTTGACTGGCTCAAACCACTCCAGACCGGCTAAAACCGCATTTCACCGGCTCAAAACAATTTTGAACTGATTAGACCGGATCAAACCGGACCAGACCCGGTCAGAAAGGCCCGAATCGGTTTTGACTGGCTTCAACCAGAGCAAACCGGCTCAAACCGGTTTTGACCGGCTCAAACCTGACGAGACCGGCTCAAACCAGACCAGACCGGCTCAAACCGGTTTTGACCGTCTCAAACCAGTTTTGACCAGCTCAAACCACACCAGACCGGCTTAAACGGGCCCAGACCGGCTGAAACCGTATCAAGATGGACCAGACCGGCACAGACCGGCTAAAACCGGGCCAGACCGTCTCAATCCGGTTTTGACTGGATCAAACCTGTTTTCACCGGCTCAAACCACACCAGACCGACTAAAACCGGTTTTCACCGGCTCAAAACGGTTTTGACCTGATTAGACCGGATCAAACCGGACCAGACCGGCTCAGACAGGCTTGAATCGGTTTTGACTGGCTTCAACCAGACCAAACCGGCTCAAACCGGTTTTCACCGGCTCGAACCGGTTTTGACCGGCTCAAACCAGACCAGACCGGCTCAAAGCAAACCAGACCGGCTCAAACCAGACCAGACCGGCTCAAACCGGTTTTGACTGGCTCAAAGCAGACCAGACTGGCTCAAATCAGACCAGACCGGCTCAAACGGGACCAGACCAGCTCAAACCGGTTTTGACCTGCTCAAACCACACCAGACCAGCTGAAACCGGTTTTGACCAGCTAAAACCGGTTTTAACCGGATGAGACCGGATCAAAACGAATCAGACCGGCCCAGACCGGCTAAAATCGGATCAAACCGGACCGGATCAAACTGTACCAGACCGGCTCAAACCTTATCAAACCGGACCAAACCGGCTCAAACCGGTTTTGACCGGCTCAAACCAGACCAGACCGGCTCAAACCAGTTCTGACCGGCTGAAACCTGACCAGACCGGCTCAAACCAGAAAGGACCGGCTCAAACCAGACCAGACTGGCTCAAACCGGTTTTGACCGGGTCAAAGCGGTTTTGACCGGATCAAACTGTACTCGACCGGCCCAGACCAGCTGAAAGTGGATCAAACCGGACCACACTGGCCCAGACCGGCTAAAACCGGGCCACAAACCGGTTTTGACCGGCTCAAATCAGACCAGAATGGCTCAAACCGGTTTTGACCGGCTCAAACCCGAACAGACCGGCTCAAACCGGTTTTGACCCACTCAAACCGGACCAGACCGGCTCAAACAGGATCAGACCGGACCAGACAGGCTCAAACCGGACCAAACCGGCTCAAACCAGTTTTGACCGGCTCAAACCAGACCAGACCGGCTCAAAACAGACCAGACCGGCTCAAACCGGTTTTGACCTGCTCAAACTGGTTTTGACCGGCTCAAACCAGACCAGACCGGCTCAATCGGTATTGACTGGCTCAAACCGGTTTTGAACGGCTCAAACCGGCTCAAACCGGCTCAAGCCGGTTTTGACCTGTTCAAACCCCAGCAGACCGGCTGAACCGGATCAAACCGACCAGACCGGCTGAAACCGGTTTTGACGGATGAGACCGGATCAAACCAGACCAGATCAAACCGGACCAGACCGGCTCAAACTGGATCAAACCGGACCAGACCGGCTCAAACAGGCTCAAACCAGAACAGACCGGCTCAAACCTGTTTTGTCCTGCTCAAACGGGTTTTGACCTGCTCAAACCACACCAGACCAGCTGAAACCGGTATTGACCTTCTCAAACCAGTTTTGACCAGCTCAAACCACACCAGACCGGCTGAAACGGGCCCAGACCGGCTGAAACCGTATCAAGATGGACCAGACTGGCCCAGACCGGCTAAAACCGGGCCAGACCGGCTCAATCCGATTTTGACCGGCTTAAACCAGTTTTCACCGGCTCAAACCACACCAGACCGAGTAAAACCGGTATTCACCGGCTCAAACCGGTTTTGACCTGATTAGACCGGATCAAACCGGACCAGACCGGTTCACACAGGCTCGAATCGGTATTGACTGGCTTTAGCCAGACCAAACCGGCTAAAACCGGTTTTCACCGGCCAAAACCGGTTTTGACCGGATGAGACCGGATCAAACCGAATCAGTCTTGCCCAAACCGGCTAAAATCGGATCAAACCGGACCAGACCGGCCCAGCCCGCCTAAAACTGGGCCAAAAACCAGTTTTCACCGGTTCAAACCCGACCAGACCGGCTCAAACCGGTTTTAACAGAACTGAGTCGGTTTTGATCGGCTCAAACCAGACCAGACCGGCTCAAACCAGACCAGACCGGCTCAAACCGGTTTTGACCGGCTCAAAGCGGTTTTGACCGGATCAAACAGGACTCCACCGGCCCAGACCAGCTGAAACCGGATCAAACCGGACCAGACCGGCCCAGAACGGCTAAAACCGGGCCACAAATCGGTTTTGACCGGCTCAAACCAGACCAGACCGGCTCAAACCAGACCAGACCGGCTGAAACCGGTTTTGACCGGCTCAAAGCGGTTTTGAGTGGATGAAACCGCAGTCGACCGGCCCAGACTGGCTAAAACCGGGCCACAAACCGGTTTTGACCGGCTCAAACCAGACCAGACCGGCTCAAACCGGTTTTGACCGGCTCAAACCAGACCAGACCGGCTCAAACCGGTTTTGACCGGATGACACCGGATCAAACCGGACCAGACCTTCTCAAACCGTCTCATACGGGACTAGACCGGCTCAAACCAGACCAGAGCAGCTCAAACCGGTTTTGACCGGCTCAAACCAGACAAAACCGTCTCAAACCGGTTTTGACCGGATGAGACAGGATAAAACCGGACCAGACCGGCTCGAACTGGATCAAACCGGACCAGAGAGGCCCTGACCGACTGAAACTGGATTTAACCGGACTAGACCAGCACACACCGGCTAAAACCGGGTCAGACCGCTCAAACCGGTTTTGACCAGCTCAAACCAGACCAGACCGGTTCAAACCGGTTTTGACTGGCTCAATCCGGTTTTGACCGGCTCAAACAGGTATTCACCGGCTCAAACCACTCCAGACCGGCTAAAACCGGTTTTCACCGGCTCAAACCGGTTTTGAACTGATTAGACCGGATCAAACTGGACCAGACCCGCTGAGACAGGCTCGAATCGGTTTTGACTGGCTTCAACCAGATGAACCGGCTCAAACCGGTTTTGATCGCCTCGAGCCGGGTTCGACCGGCTCAAACCAGACCAGACCGTTTCAAAGAAGACCAGACCGGCTCAAACAAAACGAGACCGGCTCAAACAGGTTTTGACGGGATGAGACCGGATCAACCAGGACCAGACCGGATCAAACCAGACCAGACCGGATCAAACCACTCCAGACCGACTCAAACCAGACCAGAGCGGCTCCACCCGCTTTTGACCGGCTCAAACCAAACCAGACCGGCTCAAACTGGTTTTGACCGATCTCAGCCGGTTTTGACCGGCTCAAACCAGACCAGACCGGCTCAAACCAGCCCAGACCGGATCAAACCGGTTTTCACCGGCTCAAACTACACCAGACCAGCTCAAACCGTTTTGACCGGTTCTAACCAGACCAGACCGGCTCAAACCGGTTTTGACTGGCTCATAGCAGACCAGACCGGTACTAACCGGTTTTGACTGGCTCAATCCGGATTTGACCGTCTCAAACCGGTTTTGACTGGCTCAAACCACTCCAGACCGGCTAAAACCGGTTTTCACCGGCTCAAACCGGTTTTGAACTGATTAGACCGGATCAAACCGGACCAGACCGGCTCAGACAGGCTCGAATCGGTTTTGACTGGCTTCAACCAGAGCAAACCGGCTCAAACCGCTTTTGACCAGCTCAAACCAGACCAGACCGGCTCAAATCAGACCAGACCGGCTCAAACAGGACTAGACCAGCTCAAAACGGTTTTGACCTGCTCAAACCACACCAGATCGGCTGAAACCGGTTTTGACCGGCAAAAACCGGTTTTAACCGGATCAGACCGGATCAAAACGAATCAGACGGGCCCAGACCGGCTAAAATCGGATCAAACGGGACCATGCCGGTCCAGACCGCCTAAAACTGGGCCACAAACCGGTTTTGATCGCTTCAAAACAGAACAGACCGGCTCAAATCGGTTTTGAACGACCTGAGCCCGTTTTGACTGGCTCAAACCAGACCAGAGCGGCTCAAACCCGACCAGACTGGCTCAAACCGGTTTTGACCGGCTCAAAGCGGTTTTGACCGGATCAAACCGAACTCGACCGGCCCAGAGCATCTGAAACCGGATCAAACCGGACCAGACCGGCCCAGACCGGCTAAAACCGGGCCACAAACCGGTTTGACTGGCTCATAGCAGACCAGACCGGTTCTTACCGGTTTTGACTGGCTCAATCCGGTTTTGACCGGCTCAAACCGGTTTTGACTGGCTCAAACCACTCCAGACCGGCTAAAAGCGGATTTCACCGGCTCAAACCGGTTTTGAACTGATTAGACCGGATCAAACCGGACCAGACCGGCTCAGACAGGCTCGAATCGGTTTTGACTGGTTTCAACGAGAGCAAACCGGCTCAAACCGGTTTTGACCGTCTCAAACCTGACCAGACCGGCTCAAACCAGACCAGACCGGCTCAAACCGGTTTTGACCATCTCAAACCAGTTTTGACCAGCTCAAACCACACCAGACCGGCTGAAACGGGCCCAGACCGGCTGAAACAGTATCAAACAGGACCAGACCGGCTCCAGACCGGTTAAAACCGGGCCAGACCGGCTCAAACCGTTTTTGACCGGTTCAAACCAGACCAGACCGGATCAAACCGGTTTTGACTGGCTAAATCCGGTTTTGACCTGCTCAAACCAGTTTTGACCGGCTCAAACCACTCCAGAACGACTAAAACCGGCTCAAACCGGACCAGAACTGCTGAAACCGGTTTTGAACGACTCAAACCGGTCCAGACCGTCTGAAACCGGTTTTGAACGGCTCGAACTGGACCAGACTGGCTCAAACCGGCTCAAACCAGACCAGAGCGACTCAAACCGCTTTTGACCGGCTCAAACCACACCAGAACGGCTCAAACCGGTTTTGAACGTCTCAAACCGAACCAGACCCTGTCAAACCGGTTTTGAACGGCTCGAACCAGACTCAAACAAGACCAGACCATCTCAAACCTGTTTTGAACGGCTCAAACCGGAATAGAACAGCTCCAACCGGCTCAAACCGGACAAGACCCGCTCAAACCGGCTCAAACGGGACCAGACCGGCTCTAACCAGTTTGGACCGGCTCAAACTGGACCAGACCGGATCAAACCGGACCATACTGGCTCAAACCTGTTTTGACCAGGCCAGCCTGGCTCAAGCCAGTTTTGACCTTCCCAAATCAGACCAGACAGGCTAAAACCGGTTTTGAACGGCTCAAACCGGACCAGACCGGCTGAAACCGGTTTTGACCGGCTCCAACCGTACCAGACAGGCTCAAACAGGCTGAAACCGGAACAGACCGGCTTAAACCGGTTTTGACCGGCTCAAACAGGACCAGACCGGCTCAAACCGGTTTTGAAAGGCTCAAACCGGACCAGAACGTATCAAACCGGTTTTGAACGGCTCGAACTGGACCAGACCGTACCAAGACGGATCAAACTGGACCTGACCGGCTCAAACCGGACCAGACCGGCTCAAACCGCATCAAACCATTCCAGACCGGCTTAAACCAGTTTTGACCGGCTCAAACCAGAACAGACGGTATCAAACCGGGTTTCAACGGCTCGAACCGAACCAGACTGTATTATCGGATCAAACTTTACCAGACCGGCTCACATCGGATGAGACCGACTCAAACCGGCTCAAACCGGACCAGAACTGCTGAAACCGGTTTTGAACGACTCAAACCGGACCAGACCGTCTGAAACCGGTTTTGAACGGCTCGAACCGGACCAGACTGGCTCAAACCGGCTCAAACCAGACCAGAGCGACTCAAACCGGTTTTCACCGGCTCAAACCGCACCAGACCGGCTCAAACCGGTTTTGAGCGTCTCAAACCGAACCAGACCGTGTCAAACCGGTTTTGAACGGCTCGAACCGGACTCAAACAGGACCAGACCATCTCAAACCTCTTTTGAACGGCTCAAACCGGAAAAGAACGGCTCCAACCGGCTCAAACCGGGCCAGACCCGCTCAAACCGACTCAAACCGGACCAGACCATCTCAAACCTGTTTTGAACGGCTCAAACCGGAAAAGAACGGCTCCAACCGGCTCAAACCGGACCAGACCCGCTCAAACCGGCTCAAACCGGACCAGACCGGCTCTAACCAGTTTGGACCGGCTCAAACTGGACCAGACCGGATCAAACCGGACCATACTGGCTCAAACCTGTTTTGACCAGACCAGCCTGCCTCAAGCCAGTTTTGACCTTCTCAAATCAGAGCAGTCAGGTTAAAACCGGTTTTGAACGGCTCAAACAGGACCAGACCGGCTGAAACCGGTTTTGACCGGCTCCAACAGTACCAGTCAATCCGGTTTTGACCGGCTCAAACCGGTTTTGACTGGCTCAAACCACTCCAGACCGGCTAAAAGCGGATTTCACCGGCTCAAACCGGTTTTGAACTGATTAGACCGGATCAAACCGGACCAGACCGGCTCAGACAGGCTCGAATCGGTTTTGACTGGTTTCAACGAGAGCAAACCGGCTCAAACCGGTTTTGACCGTCTCAAACCTGACCAGACCGGCTCAAACCAGACCAGACCGGCTCAAACCGGTTTTGACCGTCTGAATCCAGTTTTGACCAGCTGAAACCACACCAGACCGCCTGGAACGGGCCCAGATCGGCTGAAACCGTATCAAACCGGACAAGACCGGCCCACACCGCCTAAAACCGGTTTTGACCAGACCAGCTCAAACCTGTTATGACCGGTTCAAACCAGACCAGACCGGTTCAAACCGGTTTTGACTGGCTAAATCCGGTTTTGACCTGCTCAAACCAGTTTTGACCGGCTCAAACCACTCCAGAACGACTAAAATCGGCTCAAACCGGACCAGAACTGCTGAAACCGGTTTTGAACGACTCAAACCGGTTTTGAACGTCTCAAACCGAACCAGACCCTGTCAAACCGGTTTTGAACGGCTCGAACCAGACGCAAACAAGACCAGACCATCTCAAACCTCTTTTGAACGGCTCAAACCGGAAAAGAACGGCTCCAACCGGCTCAAACCGGGCCAGACCCGCTCAAACCGACTCAAACCGGACCAGACCGGCTCTAACCAGTTTGGACCGGCTCAAACTGGACCAGACCGGATCAAACCGGACCATACTGGCTCAAACCTGTTTTGACCAGACCAGCCTGCCTCAAGCCAGTTTTGACCTTCTCAAATCAGAGCAGTCAGGTTAAAACCGGTTTTGAACGGCTCAAACAGGACCAGACCGGCTGAAACCGGTTTTGACCGGCTCCAACAGTACCAGACCGGTCAAACAGGCTGAAACCGGAACACACCGGCTTAAATCGGTTTTGACCGGCTCAAACCGGACCAGACCGGCTGAAATCGGCTCAAACCGGATCATACTGGACCAGACCGGCTCAAACCGGTTCTGACCGGCTCAAACCGGACCAGACCGGCTCAAATCGGCTCAAACCAGATCATACTGGACCAGACCGGCTCAAACTGGTTTTCACCGGCTCAAACCGGATCAAACCGGACCATACACGCTCAAACCCGTTTTCACCGGCTCCAACCGGACCAGACCGGCTCAAATGGCAACAAACCATTCCAGACCGGCTTAAACCGGTTTTGACCGGCTCAAACCGGACCAGAAGGTATCACACCGGTTTTGAACGGCTCGAACCGCACCAGACTGTATTAGACCGGATCAAACTTTACCAGACCGGATCACATCAGATGAGACCGACTCAAACCGGCTCAAACCGGACCAGACCGGCTCAAACCGGCTCAAAACGGAGCAGACCGGCTCAAACCAGACCAGACCGGATCAAACCGGAACATACTGGCTCAAACCTGTTTTGACCAGTTCAGCCTGGCTCAAGCCAGTTTTGACCTTCTCAAATCGGACCAGACTGGCTCAAACCGGTTTTGAACGGCTCAAACCGGACCATACCGGCTGTAACCGGATTTGACCGTCTCAAACCATACCAGACCGGCTCAAACAGGCTGAAACCGGAACAGACCGGCTTAAACCGGTTTTGACCGGCTCAAACAGGACCAGACCGGCTCAAACCGGTTTTGAAAGGCTCAAACCGGAGTAGAACGAATCAAACCGGTTTTGAACGGCTCGAACTGGACCAGACGGTACTAAAACGGATCAAACTGGACCTGGCCGGCTCAAACCGGACCAGACCGGCTCAAACCGGCTCAAACCGGATCCTACTGGACCAGACCGGCTCAAACCGGTTTTGACCGGCTCAAACCGGACCAGACCGGCTCAAACTGGATCAAACCGGACCAGACAGGCTCAAACCGGTTTTCACCGGCTCAAACAGGACCAGACGCTATCAAACCGGTTTTGAACCCCTCGAACCAGACCAGACTGTATTAGACCGGATCAAACTTTACCAGACCGGCTCACATCGGACGAGACCGACTCAAACAGGCTCAAAACGGACCAAAACGGCGGAAACCGGTTTTGAACGACTCAAACCGGACCAGACCGGATCATACCGGTTTTGACCGGCTCAAACCGGACCAGACCCGCTCAAACCGGATCAAACCAGACCAGACCCGCTCAAACCGGTTTCGACCGGCTCAAACCGGACCAGACTAGCTCAAACAGGCTCAAACCGGAACAGACCGGCTTAAACCGGTTTTGACAGGCTCAAACCAGACCACACCGGCTCAAACAGGCTAAAACCGGACCAGACCAGCTTAAACACGTTTTTATCGGCTCAAACAGGAGCAGAATTTCTCACACCTCTTTTGTTCGGACCAGAGCAGCTCAAAGCGGTTTTCACCGTTTCAAAGCAGATTCAAACAGGACCAGACCATCTCAAACCTGTTTTGAACATCTCAAACCGGAATAGAACGGCTCAAACCGCGTCAAACCGGACCAGACCGGCTCTAACCAGTTTGGACCGGCTCAAACCGGAGCAGACAGGCTCAAACCGGCTCAAAACGGAGTAGACCGTCTCTAACCGGACCAGACCGGATCAAACAGGACCATAATGCTGCAAATCTGTTTTGACCAGACCAGCCTTGTTCATGCCAGTTTTGACCTTCTCAAATCGGACCAGACAGGCTTAAACCGGTTTTGAACGGCTCAAACTGGACCAGAGCGGCTGAAACCGGTTTTGACGGGCTCAAACCAAACCTGACCGTCTCAAACCGGATCAAACCATTCCAGAGCGGCTCAAACCGGTTTTGAAAGGCTCAAACCAGACCAGACTCAAACCGGCTCAAACCGCTCAAACTGACCAGACCGCTCAAACCGCTCAAACCGACCAGACTGGCTCAAACCGACCAGACCGCTCAAACCGCTCAAACCGGATCAAACTGACCAGACCGCTCAAACCGGTTTTGACCGCTCAAACCGACCAGACCGGCTCAAACTGGATCAAACCGACCAGACCGGCTCAAACCGACCAGACCGCTCAAACAGGACCAGACGCTATCAAACCGGTTTTGACAGCTCAAACCAGACCAGACCGCTCAAACCGCTCAAACTGGACCCGACCGGCTCAAACCGGAGCAGACAGCCTCAAACCGGCTCAAACCGGATCATACTGGACCAGACCGGCTCAAACCGGTTTTGACCGGCTAAAACCGAATCAGACCGGCTCAAACCGGATCAAACCGGACCAGACACGCTCAAACCGGTTTTCACCGGTCAAACCGGACCAGACCGGCTCAAACTGGATCAAACCGGACCAGACAGGCTTCAACCGGTTTTGGCCGGCTGAAACCTGACCAGACCGGCTCAAACCGGTTTTGACAGACTCAAACCAGACCAGACCAGACCGCTCAAACTGGATCAAACTTTACCAGACCGGCTCATATCGGACGAGACCGACTCAAACCGGCTCAAACCGGACCAGAACGGCTGAATCCGGTTTTAAACGACTCAAACCCGACCAGACGGTATCAATCCGGTTTTGAACGGCTCCAACCGGACCAGACAGGCTCAAACCAGCTCAAACCGGACCAGACCGGCTGAAACCGGTTTTGACCGGCTCAAACCGGACCAGACCAGATCAAACCGGTTTTGAACGGCTCAAACCGGACCAGACCGTATTAGACCAGATCAAAATGGACCAGACCGGCTCAAACCGGACCAGACCGGCTCAAACCGGATCAAACCGGACCAGGCAGGCTCAAACCAGTTTTGACCAGCCCAAACCGGACCAGACCGGCTTAAACCGGTTTTAAATCGCTCAAACCGGACCAGACTGTGTTAGACCGGATCAAACTTTACCAGTCCGGCTCACATCGGACGAGACCAACTCAAACCGGCTCAAACCGGTCCAGAACGGCTGTAACCGGTTTTGAATGACTCAAACAGGAGCAGACCGGATCAAACCGGTTTTGACCGGATCAAACCAGACCAGACCGGCTCAAACCAGATCAAACCAGACCAGACCCGCTCAAACCGGTTTTGACCGGCTCAAACAGGCTCAAACCGGACGAGACCGGCTTAAACCGGTTTTGACCGGCTCAAACAGGCTAACAGCGGTTTTGACCGGCTCTAATCGGACTCAAACAGGACCAGACCATCTCAAACCTGTTTTGAACGGCTCAAACCGGAATAGAACGGCTCCAACCGGCTCAAACCGGAACAGACCCGCTCAAACCGGCTCAAAACGGAGCAGACCGGCTCTAACTAGTTTGGACCGCCTTAAACTGGACCAGACCGGATCAAACCGGACCATACTGGCTCAAACCTGTTTTCACCAGACCAGCCTAGCTCAAGCCAGTTTTGACCTTCTCAAATCGGACCAGACAGGCTCAAACCGGTTTTGAACGGCTCAAAACGGACCGGAGCGACTGAAACCGGTTTTGACCGGCTCCAACCGTACCAGACCGACTCAAACAGGCTGAAACCGGAACAGACCGGCTTAAACCGGTTTTGACCGGCTCAAACAGGACCAGACTGGCTCAAACCGGGTTTGAAAGGCTCAAACCGGACCAGAACGTATCAAACCGGCTTTGAACGGCTCGAACTGTACCAGACCGTACTAAAACGGATCAAACTGGACCTGACCGGCTCAAACCGGCTGAAACCGGATCATACCGGACCAGACCGGCTCAAACCGTTTTGGACAGGCTCAAACCGGACCAGACCGGATCAAACCGGAACAGACCGGCTCAAACCAGACCAGACCGGCTCAAAACAGACCAGACCGGCTCAAACCAGACCAGACCGGCTCAAACCGTTTTTGACCAGCTCAAACCACACCAGACCGGTTCAAAGCGGTTTTGACTGGCTCAATCCGGTTTTGAACCGCTCAAACCGGTTTTGACCGGCTCAAACCACTCCAGACCGGCTCAAACCGGTTTTGAACTGATTAGACCGGATCAAACCGGACCAGACCGGCTCAGACAGGCTCGAATCGGTTTTGACTGGCTTCAAGCAGACCAAACCGGCTCAAACCGGTTTTGACCGGCTCAAACCAGACCAGACCGGCTCAAACCAGACCAGACCGGCTCAACAAGACCAGTCCGGCTCAAACCGCTTTTAACCAGATGAGACCAGATCAAACCAGACCAGACCGGCTCAAACCGGACAAGACTGGCTCAAACCGGTTTTGACCGGCTCAAACCAGACCAGACCGGCTCAAACCAGACCAGACTGGCTCAAACCGGTTTTGACCTGCTCAAACCACACCAGACCGGCTGAAACCGGTTTTGACCGGCTAAAACCGGTTTTGACCGGATGAGACCGGATCAAACCGAATCAGACCGGCCCAGACCGGCTGAAACCGGATCAAACCGGACCAGACCGGCCCAGACCGGGTGAAACCGGGCCACAAACCGGTTTTGACCGGCTCAAACCAGACCAGACCGGCTCAAACCGGTTTTGACCGGCCTGAGCCGGTTTTGACCGGCTCAAACCAGACCAGACCGGCTCAAACCAGACCAGACCGGCTCAAACCGGTTTTGACCGGGTCGAACCCGTTTTGACCTGCTCAAACCACATCAGACCGGCTGAAAGCAGTTTTGACCGGATGAGACCGTATTAAAACGAATCAAACTGGCCCAGACAAGCTAAAATCGGTTTTGACGCTCAAACCGGACCAGACCAGCTCAAACCAGAGCGGATCAAACTGGATCAAACCGGACCAGACTGTATTAGACCGGATCAAACCAGACCAGACCGACACAAACTGGTTTTGACCGGATGAGACCGGATCAAACCATACCAGACCAGCTGAAACCGGATCAAACCGGACCAGACCGGCCCAGACCGGCTATAACCGGGCCAAACCGTCTCAAACCAGTTTAACCGGTTCAAACACGACCAGACCAGCTCAAACCAGACCAGACCGTCTCTCGCACGACCAGACCGGCTCAAACCGATTTTGACCAGATGAGACCGGATCAAATCGGACCAGACCAGCTCAAACCGTACCAAACCGGAAAAGACCGGCCTAGACCGCCTAAAACCGGGCCAAATCGGCTCAAACCGGTTTTGACTGCCTCAAACCTGACCAGACCGGCTCAAACCAGACCAGACAGGCTCAAATCGGTTTTGACCAGCTCAAACCAGACCAGACCAGCTCAAACCAGACCAGACTGGCTCAAACCGGTTTTGACCGGCTCAAACCTGTTTTGACCGGATCAAACCGGTTTTGACTGGCTCAAACAGGCTCAAACCGGAATAGAACGGCTCAAACCAGACCAGATCAAACCGGACCAGAACGTATCAAACCGGTTTTGACCAGCTCAAACCACACCAGACCAGATCAAACCAGACCAGACTCAAACCGGTTTTGACAGCTCAAACCGGTTTTCACCGGCTCAAACCTGTTTTCACCGCTTCAAACCGCTCAAACCGCTCAAACCGGTTTTCACTGGCTCAAACCGGTTTTGACCGCTCAAACCGGATCATACTGACCAGACCGGCTAAAACCGGTTTTGACAGCTCAAACCGGTTTTCACCGCTCAAACCGGATCATAC
>JABBCR010000032.1:0-30858 GCA_014849445.1 Cercopithecus mona
ATCCAGCAGCACATCAAAAAGCTTATCCACCATGATCAAGTGGGCTTCATCCCTGGGATGCAAGGCTGGTTCAACATTCGCAAATCAATAAACGTAATCCAGCATATAAACAGAACCAAAGACAAGAACCACATGATTATCTCAATAGATGCAGAAAAGGCTTTTGACAAAATTCAACAGCCCTTCATGCTAAAAACGCTCAATAAATTCGGTATTGATGGAACGTACCTCAAAATAATAAGAGCTATTTATGACAAACCCACAGCCAATATCATACTGAATGGGCAAAAACTGGAAAAATTTCCTTTGAAAACTGGCACAAGACAGGGATGCCCTCTCTCACCACTCCTATTCAACATAGTGTTGGAAGTTCTGGCTAGGGCAATCAGGCAAGAGAAAGAAATCAAGGGGATTCAGTTAGGAAAAGAAGAAGTCAAATTGTCCCTGTTTGCAGACGACATGATTGTATATTTAGAAAACCCCATTGTCTCAGCCCAAAATCTCCTTAAGCTGATAAGCAACTTCAGCAAAGTCTCAGGATACAAAATTAATGTGCAAAAATCACAAGCATTCTTATACACCAGTGACAGTCAAACAGAGAGCCAAATCAGGAATGAACTTCCATTCACAATTGCTTCAAAGAGAATAAAAT
Source organism: Cercopithecus mona (assembly GCA_014849445.1). Taxonomy (NCBI): domain Eukaryota; kingdom Metazoa; phylum Chordata; class Mammalia; order Primates; family Cercopithecidae; genus Cercopithecus; species Cercopithecus mona. The sequence goes on from JABBCR010000032.1 coordinate 653, forward strand.
ACCTAGGAATCCAACTTACAAGGGATGTAAAGGACCTCTTCAAGGAGAACTACAAACCACTGCTCAGTGAAATAAAAGAGGACACAAACAAATGGAAGAACATACCATGCTCATGGATAGGAAGAATCAATATCGTGAAAATGGCCATACTGCCCAAGGTAATTTATAGATTCAATGCCATCCCCATCAAGCTACCAATGAGCTTCTTCACAGAATTGGAAAAAACTGCTTTAAAGTTCATATGGAACCAAAAAAGAGCCCACATTGCCAAGACAATCCTAAGTCAAAAGAACAAAGCTGGAGGCATCACGCTACCTGACTTCAAACTATACTACAAGGCTACAGTAACCAAAACAGCATGGTACTGGTACCACAACAGAGATATAGACCAATGGAACAGAACAGAGTCCTCAGAAATAATACCACACATCTACAGCCATCTGATCTTTGACAAACCTGAGAGAAACAAGAAATGGGGAAAGGATTCCCTATTTAATAAATGGTGCTGGGAAAATTGGCTAGCCATAAGTAGAAAGCTGAAACTGGATCCTTTCCTTACTCCTTATACGAAAATTAATTTAAGATGGATTAGAGACTTAAATGTTAGACCTAATACCATAAAAATCCTAGAGGAAAACCTAGGTAGTACCATTCAGGACATAGGCATGGGCAAAGACTTCATGTCTAAAACACCAAAAGCAACGGCAGCAAAAGCCAAAATTGACAAATGGGATCTCATTAAACTAAGAGCTTCTGCACAGCAAAAGAAACTACCATCAGAGTGAACAGGCAACCTACAGAATGGGAGAAAATTTTTGCAATCTACTCATCTGACAAAGGGCTAATATCCAGAACCTACAAAGAACTCAAACAAATTTACAAGAAAAAAACAAACAACCCCATCAAAAAGTGGGCAAAGGATATGAACAGACATTTCTCAAAAGAAGACATTGATGCAGCCAACAGACACATGAAAAAATGCTCATCATCACTGGCCATCAGAGAAATGCAAATCAAAACCACAATGAGATACCATCTCACACCAGTTAGAATGGCGATCATTAAAAAGTCAGGAAACAACAGGTGCTGGAGAGGATGTGGAGAAATAGGAACACTTTTACACTGTTGGTGGGATTGTAAACTAGTTCAACCATTATGGAAAACAGTATGGCGATTCCTCAAGGATCTAGAACTAGATGTACCATATGACCCAGCCATCCCATTACTGGGTATATACCCAAAGGATTATAAATTATGCTACTATAAAGACACATGCACACGTATGTTTATTGCAGCACTATTCACAATAGCAAAGACTTGGAATCAACCCAAATGTCCATCAGTGACAGATTGGATTAAGAAAATGTGGCACATATACACCATGGAATACTATGCAGCCATCAAAAGGATGAGTTTGTGTCCTTTGTAGGGACATGGATGCAGCTGGAAACCATCATTCTTAGCAAACTATCACAAGAACAGAAAACCAAACACCGCATGTTCTCACTCATAGGTGGGAACTGAACAATGAGATCACTTGGACTCGGGAAGGGGAACACCACACACCGGGGCCTATCATGGGGAGGGGGGAGGGGGGAGGGGGGAGGGATTGCATTGGGAGTTATACCTGATGTAAATGATGAGTTGATGGGTGCAGCACAGCAACATGGCACAAGTATACATATGTAACAAACCTGCACGTTATGCACATGTACCCTACAACTTAAAGTATAATAATAATAAATAAATTTAAAAAAAAAAAAAAGAGTTACAGAAGCATGGGCAATTGAAGTTGTACTCTGTGATGTTTCTGCCACAAAGGGAAAACCTTGTGAGAGAAGGCACTATCTGGGAGAGGAGACACTCCAACATTTGTTGGCTGAAAGAATAAGAGCATTGTCTGGGCCTCAGAAGGGAAGACACAAGCCCAGCTAGCTCTCCCGGGGATGAGTTTGCAGTACTGTGCTAGGAAGGGAAGAAGAGCTCCTGGATATAGAGTCCTGGATTCTGGATCTGCCCCGTGTGGTGTGTGAGAGGGCACAGTCGCACAGCACCCTCGGGACCTCAGCTTCCCACCTAAAGCTGAGGCTTAGAAAGAAAACCCAATTCATCCACTCTGAAGCCCCTCCTGCATTTTGATTCCCAGTCCTCTATGGGTCGAGAGACTCAGATAATGAGCAAGGACTTTGAGCTCTTTAGCGGTATTCATTGGTGGTGCCACAAGACTCACTCAGAACTCACTTTCATAAGCGCACCACCAGCCACCACTGGTGGAAATGCGTCATTCTAATCTAGAAAATGCTATGATTGATCGAGTGCTACTACCTATGCCTTACGCAGAGAACAATCTATAAAGAATTAGAAGACAACGCTTTTAAAACTACAAAAAAGAGGGGCCGGACTTGGTGGCTCACATCTGTAATCCCAGCACTTTGGGAGGCCGAGGCAGGAAAATGGCTTGAGCCAAAGAGTTCAAGACCAGCATGAGCAACATGGCAAAGTTCCGTATCTAAAAAATACCAAAAAATTTAGCTGGGCATTGTGGCCTACACCTGTAGCCCCAGCTACTCCAGAGGCTGAGATGGGAGCCTGGGGAGGTTGAGGCTGCAGTGAGCCAAGATCGTACCACTGCACTCCAGCCTGGGTGACAGAGTGAGACCCTGTCTCAAAAAATATATCTGTGAAATAAAAAACTATAAGAAAGAAAAAAAAAAAAAAAAAAAAAAAAAAAGAAGAAAAGATAGAAGATTCACGTAAATAAAATTAGAAATGATGAAGGGAATGTTACCACTGACCCCAGAGAAATAAAAATAACGACTAGCAACTACTATGAACACATCTAATCAATCTAAATGCCCAACGATGACAGATTGGATACAGATAATATGGCACATTGTGGAGGAAAAGTTAAATATTAAATTTGAACTCAATTGAACAGGGACACCAATAATGGTCACTGAGTCCTGGAACGAGTTGTGTGAGCCCCTTGAGGCATTCATTCAGCAATGTTTCGGAGAAATAACTATTGAAAAACAACAGACAATTGCAAAAATAAGTTGACTTTTTGTGTTCCTTGAGCCCAGTTGCAAAGGGCCCTCATGACTGGGCCTCATGACAAACAACTTGTTACAAAAAAAACTAGTTTCCCAGACCACGCTGAAGCTTCATGGGACCTCTCCTTGTCTGTGTACGGACTAGTGGCCAACTCTGGAGCCCAGGCTGTTGCTTCCCAGCCTGGTGATGAATCCTCCATAGTCTGATGAATGTAAATATATATATACACACCTTTTCCCTTCTCCCCTTCCAATTAAAATTTGTTCATTATATCATTGACTTATTAGATGATTTGCTTATTATATCTATATTGCCATATACTTGGGATAAAGTCTGTTTACCCTTAAAAGTATTGTGTGTTTCTTTTCTTCTTTCCTCACACATTTCCCACACAGAACACACATATGCACCATGGAATACTATGCAGCTATGTGTTCTTACTTAGAAGTGGGAGCTAAATAATGAGAACTTATGAACACAAAGAAGGAAACAACAGACAACAGACACTGAGGTCTACTTGAGAGGGGAAAGTGGGAGGAGGGAGAGCAGTAGAAAAGATAACTATTGGATACTGGGCTTAATACCTGGGTGATGAAATAATATGCACAAAAAACTCCTGTGACACGTGTTTAGCTATGTAATAAACCTTCATGTGTACCCCCGAACCTAAAATAAAAAAAATTTTTTTTTTAAGTGCACAAAGGACATGAATGCTTTTCAAAAGAATACGCACATGTGACCCTAAAATACAAAGCTCAGTATCACTGACCATTAGAGAAATGTAAATCCAAGGCACGGTGAGACACCATCTCACACCAGGCAGAATGGCTACTATTCAAAAGTCAAAAAACAACAGATGCTGGCAAGGTTGTGGAGAAACAGAACATACACTGTTGGTGGGAGTGTACATCGTCCCACCATTATGGAAAGCACAACAGTGCTTTCCTCAAAAGAGCTAAAAGCAGAACCATCACTTGACCCATCAATCCCATTACTGGGTATACCCAGAGGTATATAAATTGTTCTGCATAAAGACACAAGCATGTAAATGTTTATTGCAGCACTATTCACAATAGTAAAGACATGGACTCAACCTAAATGCCCAATGATGACAGACTGGATACACATAATATGGCATAGTGTGGAGGAAAAGTTAAATATTAAATTTGACCTCAACTGAACAGGGACACAAACAATGGTCACTAAGTCCTGGAATGAGTTGTGTGAGCCCCTTGAGGCATCCATCCAGTGCTGTTTCAGAGAAATAGTTATTGAAAAACAACAGACAATCGCAAAAAAAAGTTGACCTTTTTGTGTTCCTTGAGCCCAGATGCGAAGGGCCCTCATGACTGGGCCTCATGACAAACAATTTGTTACAAAAAGAGCTGGTTTCCCAGACCACATCGAAGCTTCATGGGACCTCTCCTCATCTGTGCACGGACTAGTGGCCAACTCTGGAGCCCAGGCTCTTGCTTCCCAGCCTGGTGATGAATCCTCCATAGTCTGGTGAGTGTAAATATATATATACACCTTTTCCCTTCTCCTTCCCATTATAATTTGTTTATTATATCATTGGTTTATTAGGTGATTTGCTTATTATATCTATATTGCCATATACTTGGGATAAAGTCTGTTTACCCTTAAAAGTATTGTGTGTTTCTTTTCTTCTTTCCTCACACATTTCCCACACAGAACACACATATGCACCATGGAATACTATGCAGCTATGTGTTCTTACTTAGAAGTGGGAGCTAAATAATGAGAACTTATGAACACAAAGAAGGAAACAACAGACAACAGACACTGGGGTCTACTTGAGAGGGGAAAGTGGGAGGAGGGAGAGGAACAGAAAAGATAACTATGGGGTGCTAAGCTTAATACCTGGGTTATGAAATAATCTGTATAACAAGCCCCTGTGATATGAGTTTATCTATGTAACAAACCTTCACATGTACCCCAAGCCTAAAATAAAAAAAAATTTTAAGTGCACAAAGGACATGAATGCTTTTCAAAAGAATACGCACATGTGACCCTAAAATACAAAGCTCAATATCATTGATCATTACAGAAATGCAAATCAAAGGCAAAGTGAGACACCATCTCACACCAGTCAGAATGGCTATTATTAAAAAGTCAAAAAATAACAGATGCTGGCAAGGTTGTGAGGAAAGACAACATATACACTGTTGGAGTGTACATTGGCCCTACCATTGTGGAAAGCAGTATGGTAATTCCTCAAAAGAGCTAAAAGCAGAACCATCACTTGACCCATCAATCCCATTACTGGGTATACCCAGAGGTATATAAATTGTTCTGCATAAAGACACAAGCATGTAAATGTTTATTGCAGCACTATTCACAATAGTAAAGACATGGAATCAACCTAAATGCCCATCAATGACAGGTTGAATAAAGATAATGTGGGACATTGTAGAGGAAAAATTAAATATAAATTGGAACTCAATTGAACATGGACACAGACAACGGTCACTAAGACCCGCAACAAGTTGTGTGAGCCCCTTGAGGCATTCATTCAGCGCTGCTTCGGAGAACTAGTTACTGAAAAACAACAACAGACAATTGCAAAAAAAAGTTGACCTTTTTGTGTTCCTTGAGCCCAGATGCGAAGGGCCCTCATGACTGGGCCTCATGACAAACAATTTGTTACAAAAAGAGCTGGTTTCCCAGACCACATCGAAGCTTCATGGGACCTCTCCTCATCTGTGCACGGACTAGTGGCCAACTCTGGAGCCCAGGCTCTTGCTTCCCAGCCTGGTGATGAATCCTCCATAGTCTGGTGAGTGTAAATATATATACACACACACACACACACACACCTTTTCCCTTCTCTCCTTCCCATTATAATTTGTTTATTATATCATTGGTTTATTAGGTGATTTGCTTATTATATCTATATTGTCATATACTTGGGATAAAGTCTGTTTACCCTTAAAAGTATTGTATGTTTCTTTTCTTCTTTCCTCACACATTTCCCACACAGAACACACATATGCACCATGGAATACTACGCAGCTATGTATTCTCACTTTTAAGTGGGAGCTAAATAATGAGAACTTATGAACACAAAGAAGGAAACAACAGACAACAGACACTGGGGTCTACCTGAGGGGAAGGTGGGAGGAGGGAGAGGAACAGAAAAGATAACTGTGGGGTACTGGGCTTAATACCTGGATTATGAAATAATCTGTATAACAAGCCCCTGTGATATAAGTTTATGTAACAAACCTTCACATGTACCCCAAGCCTAAAATAAAAAAAAATTTTAAGTGGGCAAAGGACAGGAATGCTTTTCAAAAGAATACATACATGTGACCAACAACCATAGAATACAAAGCTCAGTATCACTGACCATTAGAGAAATGTAAATCCAAGGCACGGTGAGACACCATCTCACACCAGGCAGAATGGCTACTATTCAAAAGTCAAAAAACAACAGATGCTGGCAAGGTTGTGGAGAAACAGAACATACACTGTTGGTGGGAGTGTACGTTGGTCCCACCGCTGTGGAAAGCACAACAGTGCTTTCCTCTAAAGAGCTAATCTCCACCCAGAAATCTCATTACTGGGTATACACCCAGAGGCATATAAATTATTCTATCGTAAAGACACAAACACGTAAGTGTTTATTGCAACACTATTCTCAATAGTAAAGACATGGAATCAACCTAAATGCCCAATGATGACAGACTGGATACACATAATATGGCATATTGTGGAGGAAAAGTTAAATATTAAATTTGACCTCAACTGAACAGGGACACAAACAATGGTCACTAAGTCCTGGAATGAGTTGTGTGAGCCCCTTGAGGCATCCATCCAGTGCTGTTTCAGAGAAATAGTTAATGAAAAACAACAGACAATCGCAAAAAAAAGTTGACCTTTTTGTGTTCCTTGAGCCCAGATGCGAAGGGCCCTCATGACTGGGCCTCATGACAAACAATTTGTTACAAAAAGAGCTGGTTTCCCAGACCACATCGAAGCTTCATGGGACCTCTCCTCATCTGTGCACGGACTAGTGGCCAACTCTGGAGCCCAGGCTCTTGCTTCCCAGCCTGGTGATGAATCCTCCATAGTCTGGTGAGTGTAAAAAAAAAAAAATATGTATATATATACACACACACACACACACACACCTTTTCCCTTCTCCCCTTCCCATTATAATTTGTTTATTATATCATTGGTTTATTAGGTGATTTGCTTATTATATCTATATTGTCATATACTTGGGATAAAGTCTGTTTACCCTTAAAAGTATTGTATGTTTCTTTTCTTCTTTCCTCACACATTTCCCACACAGAACACACATATGCACCATGGAATACTACGCAGCTATGTATTCTCACTTTTAAGTGGGAGCTAAATAATGAGAACTTATGAGCACAAAGAAGGAAACAACAGACAACAGACACTGGGGTCTACCTGAGGGGAAGGTGGGAGGAGGGAGAGGAACAGAAAAGATAACTGTGGGGTACTGGGCTTAATACCTGGATTATGAAATAATCTGTATAACAAGCCCCTGTGATATAAGTTTATGTAACAAACCTTCACATGTACCCCAAGCCTAAAATAAAAAAAAATTAAATCCTTTATGAAAGCTATAAGATCTGCTCCTATGTGTTTGTATGTCTATATGCGTTACGTGTATGTGATTATATTTTGTAAATAAAGCTCATTCTTAAATCGTTAGTAAAATAGAAATGGCTTTACAATTATCCATTAAATATAATTAGATACTTGCTTGATTTAACTGTGAGCTTATGTCTTTGTTGAGAATTTCTGGATTCAGGAGGTCTTGATAGGTGACCATGATGAAGTATGGAGACATGTTCTCAGTGCCTAGACCAGCAGCTACAAGCCAGAATCAAGCCCAATCGGCCCCTTCTTTCTATGCTTTTCCTGTTCTGCCTTCTGGCTATTTTAGGAGGGGTTGGATCCTCCAGTTACAGCCTTCACAGCTCTGTCTTTAGTCCTGATGGACTCAGGCAGGCCCTGATCTTCATAATTTTCCGGGGTGCCACGTGGCTACTTGGGACCTAGAATTACTAACGGAAGGCATTAGGGATGCTGCCTGTGTCACAGTTTCAAAATTCAGTTCAGTAATTTAAAATCTTAAAGTCATGTTAAATTAAGTAATAAATAACCATAAAATATCTGGAGTCTTTTGTAAGCTAAAATAGTGAAATATTAACCATTAAAAATTAGTTTAGGTCTATATACCATGACATGTTACTTATATATGGTATAGAAAATCTAAACATCTTTAGTTCTGTTAATAAACAGTAATTTGAAGAGCTATATTTCTTAAAAGTTATAAAAGGGTTTTAATCTAAAAATATTGATATAAGACAGTTAAAAATCACTTTTTAGGGTTTTTACTGAAAATTGCGGCTCCTAAGACTTAATTACTAGATATGAGAGAAACAATTCTGCACACAGTGTATAAAAAGCAAGATATGCCTTTTTTTTTTTTTCTTTTTTGAGAACGAGTCTTGTTCTGTTGCCCAGGCTGGCATGCAGAGGCATGATCTCAGCTCACTGCAACCTCTGCCTCCCTGATTCAAGTGATTCACCTGCCTCAGCTTCCCAAGTAGCTGGGATTACAGGTGCTCACCACCACACCCGGCTAATTGTTTTATTTTTAGTAGAGACGGAGTTTCACCATGTGGACCAGGCTGGTCTTGAACCTCTGACCTCAAGTGATACACCTGCCTTGGTCTCCCAAAGTGCTGGGATTACAGGCTTGTGAACATATGCTTTTGATGATAAAACTTATAAAGACATAAAAATGTGTTTTAATGTTTTTTTGGTTTGAAGTTACTTAAAGGTTTCAAATTGAAGAAGTAAAAAAAAAAAACAACTAGATAAAACAGGATAAATATAGTATAGAAAGTTGGGGGAAAATGCAAAGTATAGGTTCACAAAAATCTGGGATTAAAAGATGACAACATTTGATAAATTTATTTTATCTTTTAAATATCTTAAATATATTTTAAATCTATTTTATTTTAACTTTAGAGGTTGGGCGCCATGGCTCATGCCTGAAAATAATAAAATGTTCTTGTCAATTGTGTCTAACTATAACAACTTAAAGTCATTTCCACTGTAAATTGCTTAATTCTGAGGCAGTTTCTGAAAACTTCACAAGCTTGCAAAATCCTAGAATATTGTGTCTTTAAGGAGGTTCATGAAAGGATGGAGAAGGCCCTGAGAATCACTCTTGAAACAGGTCTTTGAGAACTTTAGAATTATATTATTTGAACTGGGTAAGAATTCTCAGAACTTTAATGAAGAGACTGACTGGATTATAAAACTGCTAACCCAAGCAGAATAAAAATCAATTGAATACCAAGAAAATACTTTGCCAGATTTTCATGCCAAATCAGCCAGTATTTAAATTGTCTGGATAAAGAATTTGAATGAACTGCAGAGTCCAAGTCAAATGATCTATGATAATCCCTGGTTAGTCTGTGCCATGCACGAAGTTGAAGAAACAGTCCAATGTTAAGCATGGAGAACCAGGATGTCTTCCTTGTCATTCCTGAGTTCTGAAAGCTTTTCTTACTAAAAGTTCCAATGTTAAGCATGGAGAACCAGGATGTCTTCATTGTCCTTCCGAGTTCTGAAAGCTTTTCTTACTAAAAGTTCCAATGTTAAGCATGGAGAACCAGGATGTCTTCCTTGTCATTCCTGAGTTCTGAAAGCTTTTCTTACTAAAAGTTCTGCATTCTGATTCTTGGGTGTGAGGGGAAAGCAAGATGGCAGAAAGAAGGCTCCACTGATTGTCCCTCCTGCAAGGACACCAGATGAACAACTATTAATATCCATAGAACCAAAAACATTCATAAGAACCAAAAATCAGGTGAGTACTCAAAGTACCTGGTTTTAACCTCATATCACTGAAAGAGACACTGAAGAGAAAAAACAGCCCTGAATCGTGGGTGCCACCATTTCCTCACCCCCAGCAGTGACGGCGTGGTGCAGAGATCAACTCTCGGTTCTGCAGGAGGAGACCACAGCAACTGTGAGGCACTGAACTCTATGCTGTCCTGTTAGAGCAGAAAGGAAAACCAGACCAAATGCAGTTAATGCCTGTCCACAGAGGTATCATTGAAACCAGCCCTAGCCAGAGGGGAATCAGATTCCAGTGGTTGGAACTTGAGTGTTTGAAAACCTGGCAACCGAGGGCTCCAGCACTCTGTGTATCTAAGAAAACTTGAAAGGCAGCCTAGGCCATCAGGACTGCAACTCTTAGGTGAGGCCTAGGGCTGAACGAGGTCCAGGGACAGTGGACTGGGGTGGGGAGGGCATGCAACATACTGAGACTCAGCCTCCAGTCCCAGATGACTTGATTGACTAATGAGCTGAATCCCTGAGGAGAAGGATGCGGGGAAGAGACTGTTGGGTGAGTCTGTGTTTTCCCAGCTGTGCTGTCTGTGCAAATAGTGGAACCAAAAAAGATAATAGTGGTCGACAGACACTGCCTAGTGAAATTATCTGAATGTAAATGGAACTTATCATAATATTGTTATGTATTATAATATTATGATATATAAAATTTATTTGACATCTAAATAAATTTTGATATATTATGATATAACATCATGTAAAATTTGGTCAGGTAATTTTATAAGAAAATTGAGTTAAATTCTGTAACAACATTAACATATAAAAATAGAAAGCTAGGAAAATTGTCTGCTCTTGTGTAAATTACTGCTTTCTGGATAACTCTGTAAAGGTGTGAAGACGGGTCTGCTACTTATTTTATAAGTAAGTACTTGATAAGACATCAACTTGCATATCTCTGCTGTTTTTAACCAGTGCCCTCTCAAGATATGAGAATATTTTACTCTAAGAAAATATTTTCATAGATATCATAATAGGAATTTTGTTCATTTTAGTTAATACATTATTATAACATGTATTGGTTATTAATAATTTATGTCATTGTCAAAATATACTTCTACAGACAACGTATTACACATGTGTTTTGATTTGTCCTTTAATCTCAGGTAAATTTTTAAAATTTTTATTTCTTAAATTCTATTTATTTTAGATAAAAGAGACCTTGTAACTGTCATATGCTGTACTTTCTTAGAAAGAGAAATTCTCAGGCAAAACTCAGGCCTGGCCGGGCACAGTGGCTCATGCCTGTAATCCCAGCACTTTGCGAGGCCAAGGCGGGTGGATCACCTTAGGTCAGGAGTTCGAGGCCAGCCTACCCAACATAAGGAAACCCCATCTGTACTAAAAATACAAAAAACAAAAAACAAAAAACAAAAAAACATAGCTGGAGGCATCACGCTACCTGACTTCAAACTATACTACAAGGCTACAGTAACCAAAACAGCATGGTACTGGTACCAAAACAGAGATATAGACCAATGGAACAGAACAGAGTCCTCAGAAATAATACCACACATCTACAGCCATCTGATCTTTGACAAACCTGAGAGAAACAAGAAATGGGGAAAGGATTCCCTATTTAATAAATGGTGCTGGGAAAATTGGCTAGCCATAAGTAGAAAGCTGAAACTGGATCCTTTCCTTACTCCTTATACGAAAATTAATTCAAGATGGATTAGAGACTTAAATGTTAGACCTAATACCATAAAAATCCTAGAGGAAAACCTAGGTAGTACCATTCAGGACATAGGCATGGGCAAAGACTTCATGTCTAAAACACCAAAAGCAACGGCAGCAAAAGCCAAAATTGACAAATGGGATCTCATTAAACTAAAGAGCTTCTGCACAGCAAAAGAAACTACCATCAGAGTGAACAGGCAACCTACAGAATGGGAGAACATTTTTGCAATCTACTCATCTGACAAAGGGCTAATATCCAGAACCTACAAAGAACTCAAACAAATTTACAAGAAAAAAACAAACAACCCCATCAAAAAGTGGGCAAAGGATATGAACAGACATTTCTCAAAAGAAGACATTGATGCAGCCAACAGACACATGAAAAAATGCTCATCATCACTGGCCATCAGAGAAATGCAAATCAAAACCACAATGAGATACCATCTCACACCAGTTAGAATGGCGATCATTAAAAAGGAAACATCAGGTGCTGGAGAGGATGTGGAGAAATAGGAACACTTTTACACTGTTGGTGGGATTGTAAACTAGTTCAACCATTATGGAAAACAGTATGGCGATTCCTCAAGGATCTAGAACTAGATGTACCATATGACCCAGCCATCCCATTACTGGGTATATACCCAAAGGATTATAAATTATGCTGCTATAAAGACACATGCACACGTATGTTTATTGCAGCACTATTCACAATAGCAAAGACTTGGAATCAACCCAAATGTCCATCAGTGACAGATTGGATTAAGAAAATGTGGCACATATACACCATGGAATACTATGCAGCCATCAAAAAGGATGAGTTTGTGTCCTTTGTAGGGACATGGATGCAGCTGGAAACCATCATTCTTAGCAAACTATCACAAGAACAGAAAACCAAACACCGCATGTTCTCACTCATAGGTGGGAACTGAACAATGAGATCACTTGGACTCGGGAAGGGAACATCACACACGGGGCCTATCATGGGGAGGGGAGGGGAGGGGGAGGGATTGCATTGGGAGTTATACCTGATGTAAATGATGAGTTGATGGGTGCAGCACAGCAACATGGCACAAGTATACATATGTAACAAACCTGCACGTTATGCACATGTACCCTACAACTTAAAGTATAATAATAATAAATAAATTTAAAAAAAAAAAAAAGAGTTACAGAAGCATGGGCAATTGAAGTTGTACTCTGTGATGTTTCTGCCACAAAGGGAAAACCTTGTGAGAGAAGGCACTATCTGGGAGAGGAGACACTCCAACATTTGTTGGCTGAAAGAATAAGAGCATTGTCTGGGCCTCAGAAGGGAAGACACAAGCCCAGCTAGCTCTCCCGGGGATGAGTTTGCAGTACTGTGCTAGGAAGGGAAGAAGAGCTCCTGGATATAGAGTCCTGGATTCTGGATCTGCCCCGTGTGGTGTGTGAGAGGGCACAGTCGCACAGCACCCTCGGGACCTCAGCTTCCCACCTAAAGCTGAGGCTTAGAAAGAAAACCCAATTCATCCACTCTGAAGCCCCTCCTGCATTTTGATTCCCAGTCCTCTATGGGTCGAGAGACTCAGATAATGAGCAAGGACTTTGAGCTCTTTAGCGGTATTCATTGGTGGTGCCACAAGACTCACTCAGAACTCACTTTCATAAGCGCACCACCAGCCACCACTGGTGGAAATGCGTCATTCTAATCTAGAAAATGCTATGATTGATCGAGTGCTACTACCTATGCCTTACGCAGAGAACAATCTATAAAGAATTAGAAGACAACGCTTTTAAAACTACAAAAAAGAGGGGCCGGACTTGGTGGCTCACATCTGTAATCCCAGCACTTTGGGAGGCCGAGGCAGGAAAATGGCTTGAGCCAAAGAGTTCAAGACCAGCATGAGCAACATGGCAAAGTTCCGTATCTAAAAAATACCAAAAAATTTAGCTGGGCATTGTGGCCTACACCTGTAGCCCCAGCTACTCCAGAGGCTGAGATGGGAGCCTGGGGAGGTTGAGGCTGCAGTGAGCCAAGATCGTACCACTGCACTCCAGCCTGGGTGACAGAGTGAGACCCTGTCTCAAAAAATATATCTGTGAAATAAAAAACTATAAGAAAGAAAAAAAAAAAGAAAAAAAGCCAAGTACCTGATAGATTAATAGTCAAATTTTAACAAATGTACAAAGAAGAGCCAGTACCATTCCTACTAAAACTATTTCAAGAAATAGAGAAGGAGAGCCTCCTCCCCAACTTATTCTATGAGGCCAGCATCATCCTGATACCAAAGCCTGGCTGTGACACAACAAAAAAAGAAAGCTTCAGACCAGTATCCTTGATGAACATCCATTCAATAACCCACAACAAAATCTTTGCAAACCAAATCCAGCAGCACATCAAAAGGGTAATTCACCACAGTGAAGTAGGCTTCTTCCCTGGAATGGAAGGTTGATCCATCATGGGCAAATCAATAAAATGTGATTCCTAACATAAATAAAACTAAAGATAAGAACCACATGATTGTCTAAATAGATGCAGAAAAGGCTTTCAGTAAAATTGAACAATGCTTCATGTTAAAAACTCTTAATAAATGAGGTATTGAAGGAACATACCTCAGAATAAAGGCCACCTATGACAAACTCACAGCCAACACTATACTAAATGGGAAAAATCTGGAAGCATTCTCCTTGAAACCAGCACAAGACAAGGATGCCCTCTCTCACCACTCTTATTCAACATAGTATTAGAAGTCCTTGCTGGAGCAATCAGACAAGATAAAGAAATAAAGAGTATTTAGATAGAAAGAGAAGTCCAACTACCTCTGTTTGCAGATCACATAATTCTCTATTTAAACCCTATAGTTGTGACCCAAAAAGCTCCTTAAGTTGATAAACAACTTCCACATGGTTTCAGTACACAAAATTTGCTAGCATTCCTATTCACCAGAAGAGCCAAACTGGGACAAATCAGAGAGGCAATTTTATTCACAATTTCCACAAAAAGAATAAAATACCTAGGAATACAGCTAACCAGGGAGGTAAAAGATCTCTACAATGAAAATTACAAAACACTACTCAAAGAAGTCAGAGAAGACACAAACAAATGAAAAATTATTCCATGTTAATGGAGAGAAAGAATTAATATCATTTAAATGGTCATACTGTCCAGAGCTATTCCTATTAAACTACCAATGACATGCTTCACGGAAGTAGAAAAAGCTATTTGAAAATTCATATAGAACCAAGAAAGAACCTAAGTAGCCAAGGCAATCCTAAGCAAAAAGAACAAAGCTTGAGGCATCACATTACCTGACTTCAAACTACACTACAGCACTACAGTAACCAAAACAGCATGGTACTGATGATACTTAAACAGACACATACACCAATGGAACAGAACAGAGAGCCCAGAAATAAGACCACATACCTACAACTATCTAATCTTTGACAAAGCTGGCAAAAACAAGCAGTGGGGAAAATATTCCCTATTCAATAAATGGTGCTGGGATAACTGGCTAGCCATATGCAGAAGATTGAAGTTGCACTTCTTCCTTATACCATACACAGAAATAAACTCAAGATGGATTAAATACTTAAATGTAAAACCCAAAACTATAAAATCCCTGGAAGACAACGTAGGCAATACCATCCTGGACATAGAAACAGGCAAAGATTTCATGATAAAGACACCAAAAACAATTACAAGAAATAGAGAAGGAGAGCCTCCTCCCCAACTTATTCTATGAGGCCAGCATCATCCTGATACCAAAGCCTGACAGTGACACAACAGAAAAAAAAGCTTCAGGTCAGTATCCTTGATGAACATCCATTCAATAATCTACAACAAAATCCTTGCAAACTGAATCCAGCAACACATCAAAAGGCTAATTCACCACAGTGAAGTAGGCTTCTTCCCTGGAATGGAAGGTTGGTCCCTCATGGGCAAATCAATAAAATGTGATTCATAACATAAATAAAACTAAAGACAAGAACCACATGATTGTCTCAATAGATGCAGAAAAGGCTTCCAGTAAAATTCAACAATGCTTCATGTTAAAAACTCTCAATAAATGCGATATTGAAGGAACATACCTCAAAATAATAAAGGACACCTATGACAAACTCACAGCCAACATTATACTAAATGGGCAAAATCTGGAAGCATTCTCCTTGAAACCCACACAAGACAAGGATGCCCTCTCTCACCACTCCTATTCAACATAGTATTAGAAGTCCTTGCTGGAGCAATCAGACAAGATAAAGAAATAAAGAGTATTTAAATAGAAAGATAAATTCAGCTACCTCTGTTTGCACACAACATAATTCTCTATCTAAACCCTATAGTTGTGACCCAAAAGCTCCTTAAGCTGATAAACAACTTCCACAAAGTTTCAGGATACAAAATCAATGTACAAAATTTGCTAGCATTCCTATACACCAAGAAGAGCCAAACTAAGAGCCAAATAAGAGAGGCAATTTCATTCACAATTTCCACAAAGTGAATAAAATACGTAGGAATACAGCTAACCAGGGAGGTGAAAAATCTCTACAATGAAAATTATAAACCACTGCTCAAAGAAGTCAAAGAAGACACAAATGAAAAATCATTCCATGTTAATGGAGAGAAAGAATTAATATCATTTAAATGGTCATACTACCCAGAGCTATTTCTATTAAACTACCATTGACATGCTTCACGGAAGTAGAAAAAGCGATTTGAAAATTCATATAGAACCAAGAAAGAACCTAAGTAGCCAAGGCAATCCTAAGCAAAAAGAACAAAGCTTGAGGCATCACATTACCTGACTTCAAACTATACTACAGCACTACAGTAACCCAAACAGCATGGTACTGATGATACTTAAACAGACACATACATGGAACAGAGCAGAGAACCCAGAAATAAGACCACATACCTACAGCTATCTAATCTTTGACAAAGCTGGCAAAAACAAGCAATGGGGAAAATATTCCCTATTCAATAAATGGTGCTGGGATAACTGGCTAGCCATATGCAGAAGATTGAAGTTGGACTTCTTCCTTATACCATACACAGAAATCAACTCAAGATGGATTAAATACTTAAATGTAAAACCCAAAACTATAAAAGCCCTGGGAGACAACCTAGGCAATACCATCCTGGACATAGAAACAGGAAAAGATTTCATGATAAAGACATCAAAAACAATTACAACAAATGCAACTATTGACAAGTTGGATCTAACTAAACTTAAAAACTTCTGCTCAGCAAAATAAATTATGGATAGAGTGAACAGACAACCTATAGAATGAGAAAAAGTATGTACACACTGTGTGTCTGACAAAGATCTAATATTCAATATAAGGAATTTAAATTTACAAGAGAAAAACAACCCTATTAAAAAGTAGCTAAAGAATTGTCTATTCATGTCCTTAGTCTACTTTTTGATAGTATTGTTTGTTTTTTTTCTTGCTAATTTGTTTGAGCTCATTGTATATTCTGAATATTAGGTCTTTGTCAGATATACAGATTGTGAAGATTTTCTCCCATTCTGTGGATTGTCTGTTTACTCTGCCATGAAAAAGCTCTTTAGTTTAATTAAATCCCACCTATTTATCTTTGTTTTTCTTGCTGTTAGGTTCTTGGTCATGAAATCCTTGCCTAAGCCAATGTCTAGAAGGGTTTCTTTGATGTCGTCATCTAGAATTTTTATAGTGTCAGGTCTTAGATTTAAGTCTTTGATCCATCTTGAGTTGATTTTTGTATACAGTGAGAGATGAAGATCCAGTTTCATTTTCCTACATGTGGCTTGCCAATTATCCCAGCACCATTTGTTGAGTACGATGTTCTTTTTTGCCTGCTTTGTTAAAGATCAGTTGGTTGTAAATATTTGGGTTAATTTCTGGGTTCTCCATCATGTTCCCTTTGTCTACGTGCCTGTTTTTATACCAGAACCATGCTGTTTTGGTGACTATGGTCTTGGGATATAGTCTGAAATCAGGTAATGTGATGCTTTCTGATTTGTTCTTTTTATTTAGTGTTGCTTTGGCTATGCGAGCTCTTTTTTGGTTCCATATGAATTTTAGGCTTGTTTTTTCTAGTTCTGTGAAGAATGATGATGGTATTTTGATGGCAATTGCATTGAATTTGTAGATTGCTTTTGGCAGTATGGTCATAGACAATTCTCAGAAGATATACAAATGGCCAACAAACATATGAAAAAATGCTCAACATCACTGATGATCAGGGAAATGCAAATTACAACCACAATGCAATACCACCTTACTCCTGCAAGAATGGTCATAATAAAAAAAAATAATAGATGTTCGTGTGAATGTGGTGAAAAGGGAACATTTCTCCAGTGCTGGTGAGAACGTAAACTAGTACAATCACTATAGACAACAGTGTGGAGATTCCTTAAAGAACTAAAAGTAGAAGTACCATTTGATCCACCAATCCCACTACTGGCTATGTACCCAGAGGAAAAAAAAAGTCATTATACAAAAAAGATACCTGCACACACACATTTATAGCAGCACAATTTGCAATTGCAAAAATGTAGAACCAATACAAATGCCCATCAATCAATGAGTGGATGAAGAAACTGTGGTATATATGTACAATGGAATACTACTCAGCCATAAAAAGGAATGAATTAATGGCAGTTGCAGCAACCTGATGGGATTGAAGACTGTTATTCTAAGTGAAGTAACTCAGGAATGGAAAAGCAAACATCATATATTCTCACTTACAATTGGGATCTAAGCTATAAGGATGCAAAAGCATAATAACAATGGACTCTGAGGACTCAGGGAGAAAGGGGAGAAGGTGCTGAAGGATGAAAGGCTACAAATTGGGTTCAGGGTATACTGATGAGGTGATGGATGCACCAAATCTTACAAATCACCAATAAATAACTTACTAATGTAAAAAAATACCACCTGTTGCCCCAAAACCTATGGAAATAAAAAAAATTTTTTTAAGTGCACAAAGGACATGAATGCTTTTCAAAAGAATACGCACATGTGACCCTAAAATACAAAGCTCAGTATCACTGACCATTAGAGAAATGCAAATCCAAGGCACAGTGAGACACCATCTCACACCAGTGAGAATGGCTATTATTAAAAAGTCAAAAAATAACAGATGTTGGCAAGGTTGTGGAGAAACAGAACATACACTGTTGGTGGGAGTGTACATCGGTCCCACCATTATGGAAAGCACAACAGTGCTTTCCTCAAAAGAGATAAAAGTAGAACTATCGCTCGACCCAGCAATCTCATTACTGGGTATACACCCGGAGGTATATAAATTATTCTATCATAAAGACACAAGCACATAAGTGTTTATTGCAGCACTATTCTCAATAGTAAAGACATGGAATCAATCTAAATGCCCAACGATGACAGATTGGATACAGATAATATGGCACATTGTGGAGGAAAAGTTAAATATTAAATTTGAACTCAATTGAACAGGGACACCAATAATGGTCACTGAGTCCTGGAACGAGTTGTGTGAGCCCCTTGAGGCATTCATTCAGCAATGTTTCGGAGAAATAACTATTGAAAAACAACAGACAATTGCAAAAATGTAGAACCAATCAAAATGCCCATCAATCAACGAGTGGATGAAGAAACTGTGGTATATATGTATGATGGAATACTACTCAGCCATAAAAAGGAATGAATTAATGGCAGTTGCAGCAACCTGGATGGGATTGAAGACTATTATTCTAAGTCAAGTAACTCAGGAATGGAAAACCAAAGATCATATATTCTTACTTACAATTGGGAGCTAAGCTATAAGGATGCAAAAGCATAATAATGACACAATGGACTTTGAGGACTCAGGGAGAAAGGGGAGAAGGTGGTGAGGGATAAAAGGCTACAAATTGGTTTCTGTGTATAGTGATGAAGTGATGGATGTACCAAAATCTTACAAATCACCAATAAAGAACTTACTAATGTAACCAAATACCAACTGTTGCCCCAAAACCTATGGAAATAAAAAACAATTTAAAAAGTGGGCAAAAGACATGAACACTTTTCAAAAGAATACATACATTTGACCAACAACCATAGAATACAAAGCTCAATATCATTGATCATTACAGAAATGCAAATCAAAGGCAAAGTGAGACACCATCTCACACCAGTCAGAATGGCTATTATTAAAAAGTCAAAAAATAACAGATGCTGGCAAGGTTGTGGAGAAACAGAACATACACTGTTGGTGGGAGTGTACGTTGGTCCCACCATTATGGAAAGCACAACAGTGCTTTCCTCAAAAGAGATAAAAGTAGAACTATCGCTCGACCCAGCAATCTCATTACTGGGTATACACCCGGAGGTATATAAATTATTCTATCATAAAGACACAAGCACGTAAGTGTTTATTGCAGCACTATTCTCAATAGTAAAGACATGGAATCAATCTAAATGCCCAACGATGACAGATTGGATACAGATAATATGGCACATTGTGGAGGAAAAGTTAAATATTAAATTTGAACTCAATTGAACAGGGACACCAATAATGGTCACTGAGTCCTGGAACGAGTTGTGTGAGCCCCTTGAGGCATTCATTCAGCAATGTTTCGGAGAAATAACTATTGAAAAACAACAGACAATTGCAAAAATAAGTTGACTTTTTGTGTTCCTTGAGCCCAGTTGCAAAGGGCCCTCATGACTGGGCCTCATGACAAACAACTTGTTACAAAAAAAACTAGTTTCCCAGACCACGCTGAAGCTTCATGGGACCTCTCCTTGTCTGTGTACGGACTAGTGGCCAACTCTGGAGCCCAGGCTGTTGCTTCCCAGCCTGGTGATGAATCCTCCATAGTCTGATGAATGTAAATATATATATACACACCTTTTCCCTTCTCCCCTTCCAATTAAAATTTGTTCATTATATCATTGACTTATTAGATGATTTGCTTATTATATCTATATTGCCATATACTTGGGATAAAGTCTGTTTACCCTTAAAAGTATTGTGTGTTTCTTTTCTTCTTTCCTCACACATTTCCCACACAGAACACACATATGCACCATGGAATACTATGCAGCTATGTGTTCTTACTTAGAAGTGGGAGCTAAATAATGAGAACTTATGAACACAAAGAAGGAAACAACAGACAACAGACACTGAGGTCTACTTGAGAGGGGAAAGTGGGAGGAGGGAGAGGAACAGAGAAGATAACTATGGGGTGCTAAGCTTAATACCTGGGTTATGAAATAATCTGTATAACAAGCCCCTGTGATATGAGTTTATCTATGTAACAAACCTTCATGTGTACCCCCGAACCTAAAATAAAAAAAATTAAATCCTTTATGAAAGCTATAAGATCTGCTCCTGTGTATTTGTATGTCTATATGTGTTATGTGTATGTGATTATATTTTATAAATGAAGCTCATTCTTAAATCATTAGTAAAATAGAAATGGCTTTACAATTATCAATTAAATATAATTAGATGCTTGATCTTATGTCTTTTGTTGAGAATTTCTGGATCCAGGGGGTCTTGAAAGGTGACCATGATGAAGACTGGAGACACGTTCTCAGTGCCTAGACCAGCAGCTACAAGCCAGAATCAAGCCCAATCGGCCCCTTCTTTCTGTGCTTTTCCTGTTTTGCCTTCTGGCTATTTTAGGAGGGGTTGGATCCTCCAGTTACAGTCTTCATAGCTCTGTCTTTAGTCCTAATGGACTCAGGCAGGCCCTGATCTTCATAGTTTTCCTGGGTGCCATGTGGCTACTTGGGACCTAGAATTACTGACGGAAGGCATTAGGGATGCTGCCTGTGTCACAGTTTCAAAATTCAGTTCAAAATCTTAAAGTCATGTTAAATTAAGTAATAAATAACCATAAAATATCTGGAGTCTTTTGTAAGCTAAAATAGTGAAATATTAACCATTAAAAATTAGTTTAGGTCTATATACCATGACATGTTACTTATATATGGTATAGAAAATCTAAACATCTTTAGTTCTGTTAATAAACAGTAATTTGAAGAGCTATATTTCTTAAAAGTTATAAAAGGGTTTTAATCTAAAAATATTGATATAAGACAGTTAAAAATCACTTTTTAGGGTTTTTACTGAAAATTGCGGCTCCTAAGACTTAATTACTAGATATGAGAGAAACAATTCTGCACACAGTGTATAAAAAGCAAGATATGCCTTTTTTTTTTTTTCTTTTTTGAGAACGAGTCTTGTTCTGTTGCCCAGGCTGGCATGCAGAGGCATGATCTCAGCTCACTGCAACCTCTGCCTCCCTGATTCAAGTGATTCACCTGCCTCAGCTTCCCAAGTAGCTGGGATTACAGGTGCTCACCACCACACCCGGCTAATTGTTTTATTTTTAGTAGAGACGGAGTTTCACCATGTGGACCAGGCTGGTCTTGAACCTCTGACCTCAAGTGATACACCTGCCTTGGTCTCCCAAAGTGCTGGGATTACAGGCTTGTGAACATATGCTTTTGATGATAAAACTTATAAAGACATAAAAATGTGTTTTAATGTTTTTTTGGTTTGAAGTTACTTAAAGGTTTCAAATTGAAGAAGTAAAAAAAAAAAACAACTAGATAAAACAGGATAAATATAGTATAGAAAGTTGGGGGAAAATGCAAAGTATAGGTTCACAAAAATCTGGGATTAAAAGATGACAACATTTGATAAATTTATTTTATCTTTTAAATATCTTAAATATATTTTAAATCTATTTTATTTTAACTTTAGAGGTTGGGCGCCATGGCTCATGCCTGAAAATAATAAAATGTTCTTGTCAATTGTGTCTAACTATAACAACTTAAAGTCATTTCCACTGTAAATTGCTTAATTCTGAGGCAGTTTCTGAAAACTTCACAAGCTTGCAAAATCCTAGAATATTGTGTCTTTAAGGAGGTTCATGAAAGGATGGAGAAGGCCCTGAGAATCACTCTTGAAACAGGTCTTTGAGAACTTTAGAATTATATTATTTGAACTCGGTAAGAATTCTCAGAACTTTAATGAAGAGACTGACTGGATTATAAAACTGCTAACCCAAGCAGAATAAAAATCAATTGAATACCAAGAAAATACTTTGCCAGATTTTCATGCCAAATCAGCCAGTATTTAAATTGTCTGGATAAAGAATTTGAATGAACTGCAGAGTCCAAGTCAAATGATCTATGATAATCCCTGGTTAGTCTGTGCCATGCACCGAAGTTGAAGAAACAGTCCAATGTTAAGCATGGAGAACCAGGATGTCTTCATTGTCCTTCCCGAGTTCTGAAAGCTTTTCTTACTAAAAGTTCCAATGTTAAGCATGGAGAACCAGGATGTCTTCCTTGTCATTCCTGAGTTCTGAAAGCTTTTCTTACTAAAAGTTCTGCATTCTGATTCTTGGGTGTGAGGGGAAAGCAAGATGGCAGAAAGAAGGCTCCACTGATTGTCCCTCCTGCAAGGACACCAGATGAACAACTATTAATATCCGCATAGAACCAAAAACATTCATAAGAAACAAAAATCAGGTGAGTACTCAAAGTACCTGGTTTTAACCTCATATCACTGGAAGAGACACTGAAGAGAGAGAAAAAAACAGTCCTGAATCACTGGTGCCACCATTTCGTCACCCCCAGCAGTGACGGCGTGGTGCAGAGATCAACTCTCGGTTCTGCAGGAGGGAGACCACAGCAACTGTGAGGCACTGAACTCTATGCTGTCCTGTTAGAGCAGAAAGGAAAACCAGACCAAATGCAGTTAATGCCTGTCCACAGAGGTATCATTGAAACCAGCCCTAGCCAGAGGGGAATCAGATTCCAGTGGTTGGAACTTGAGTGTTTGAAAACCTGGCAACCGAGGGCTCCAGCACTCTGTGTATCTAAGAAAACTTGAAAGGCAGCCTAGGCCATCAGGACTGCAACTCTTAGGTGAGGCCTAGGGCTGAACGAGGTCCAGGGACAGTGGACTGGGGTGGGGAGGGCATGCAACATACTGAGACTCAGCCTCCAGTCCCAGATGACTTGATTGACTAATGAGCTGAATCCCTGAGGAGAAGGATGCGGGGAAGAGACTGTTGGGTGAGTCTGTGTTTTCCCAGCTGTGCTGTCTGTGCAAATAGTGGAACCAAAAAAGATAATAGTGGTCGACAGACACTGCCTAGTGAAATTATCTGAATGTAAATGGAACTTATCATAATATTGTTATGTATTATAATATTATGATATATAAAATTTATTTGACATCTAAATAAATTTTGATATATTATGATATAACATCATGTAAAATTTGGTCAGGTAATTTTATAAGAAAATTGAGTTAAATTCTGTAACAACATTAACATATAAAAATAGAAAGCTAGGAAAATTGTCTGCTCTTGTGTAAATTACTGCTTTCTGGATAACTCTGTAAAGGTGTGAAGACGGGTCTGCTACTTATTTTATAAGTAAGTACTTGATAAGACATCAACTTGCATATCTCTGCTGTTTTTAACCAGTGCCCTCTCAAGATATGAGAATATTTTACTCTAAGAAAATATTTTCATAGATATCATAATAGGAATTTTGTTCATTTTAGTTAATACATTATTATAACATGTATTGATTATTAATAATTTATGTCATTGTCAAAATATACTTCTACAGACAACGTATTACACATGTGTTTTGATTTGTCCTTTAATCTCAGGTAAATTTTTAAAATTTTTTTAAATAAAGTTATGGTCTCACTATGCTGCCCAGGCTGCTCTCAAATGCTCCTCCTGCCTCATCATTCAAAAGTGATAGGATTACACAGGTGGAAGCCATTGTGCTCAGCCAAGATTTTACCTTCAACGAGCCTGCATTTTGTATCAGAAAAAAATAATAAATGATAAAATCTGTGTGAGAAATGAGTTGAAGTATAGATAATACAAAACTGGCATGTTATTAGGTGTTGTTGAGCCTGGGTAACAGGCCTATTGTACTGTTTCTTTTATTTTGTATATGTTTTAAATTTTCTGTGATAAAACATGTGTAAGAAAACAAAGTTGATCTACAATGTTAGCCCTTAAGATCTTAGTGACTTTGGGGGAGCAAAAAGAGAGAAAGTGGTTGCCAGGGCATCAGTGAAGCTGGTTCTATTTCTAGGTTACACACGTGTGCTCACTTTGTAATAACTCATTGAACTTTACGTGATTTCTTTGTATACATCTTTCTGCATGAATGTTATACATATATAAGATTTAAATATCTATTTGCACGATCTTTTAACTTCATATCTCAGAATAATAGCACTGTTTTGTATTGTTTTAAAGTGGGACGTGTTTACTCAGGGCATCATCAGGTGGATATTAACATTCCAAGGTATTTACTTATGTTCCAACACTTTGGTGACCTTCTAGGTCTTCCCATGTTTACATTCAATTTAGTAAGTAGGATAGTTTTAATTTTTTGGGTATAGGCCAAGCACGGTTGGTCATGCCTACAGTCTCAGCTCTTTGGGAGGCAAGGCAGGAGAATCATTCGAGTCCGGTATTTTGAGTTTTTTAGGATGCAGTTCTGCAAAGAAAAGTAGGTAATGCAGGTAAGATCAGAAGACCACAACCCAGCAGCAAATCTTTCCATTCATTTCAGGAAACCATTTGCCATTAGGTCACCAGAAGAGGTTGATGTAAGCAGCAGTTTGAGGGCTTGGTTGTACCCCATAGTCACCCAGAGAGTTTTAAACAGCACTGTGGCCCAGGTCCCACTACAGGGATTCTGAATGTATTTATCTATTGCCTTTTGAGTTTAGGTAATTTTAAAAGCCTCCCTGGTGATTCTCATGTGCACCCAGGGGGAACAACCCCTGGTTCGGGGTGAGAAATGCATTTGCTGTGCATGCTTTCCATGTGTGCAGTGGTGATTTGCCCCGTGGCCACTCCTGAGTTTGGGGTCTTAGAAAATACACTTGTCCTGTTAAAAAAAAAAAAAAAAAAAACTTCTTAAAAGATAAAGTCTGAGTTAAAAATGGGTTCACATTAATGATTTTTAATTTGGTACTTCTATTGTTAAAAGAGGGATTGTTTATATCAATGCAAACCCTTATTTATTTATTTATTTATTTAGAGACAGAGTCTCACTCTGTCACCCAGGCTGATGTTCAGTGGCACAATCACAACTCACTGTAGCCTCAAACTCCCAGAATCAAGGGATCCTGCTGTGTAAACATCCCAAGTAGCTGGAACTACAGGCATGCACCCCCGCACCTGATTAATTTTTTAAAATTTTTTTAAATAAAGTTATGGTCTCACTATGCTGCCCAGGCTGCTCTCAAATGCTCCTCCTGCCTCATCATTCAAAAGTGATAGGATTACACAGGTGGAAGCCATTGTGCTCAGCCAAGATTTTACCTTCAACGAGCCTGCATTTTGTATCAGAAAAAAATAATAAATGATAAAATCTGTGTGAGAAATGAGTTGAAGTATAGATAATACAAAACTGGCATGTTATTAGGTGTTGTTGAGCCTGGGTAACAGGCCTATTGTACTGTTTCTTTTATTTTGTATATGTTTTAAATTTTCTGTGATAAAACATGTGTGAGAAAACAAAGTTGATCTACAATGTTAGCCCTTAAGATCTTAGTGACTTTGGGGGAGCAAAAAGAGAGAAAGTGGTTGCCAGGGCATCAGTGAAGCTGGTTCTATTTCTAGGTTACACACGTGTGCTCACTTTGTAATAACTCATTGAACTTTACGTGATTTCTTTGTATACATCTTTCTGCATGAATGTTATACATATATAAGATTTAAATATCTATTTGCACGAAATTTTAACTTCGTATCTCAGAATAATTGCACTGTTTTGTATTGTTTTAAAGTGGGACGTGTTTACTCAGGGCATCATCAGGTGGATATTAACATTCCAAGGTATTTACTTATGTTCCAACACTTTGGTGACCTTCTAGGTCTTCCCATGTTTACATTCAATTTAGTAAGTAGGATAGTTTTAATTTTTTTGGGTATAGGCCAAGCACGGTTGGTCATGCCTACAGTCTCAGCTCTTCGGGAGGCAAAGGCAGGAGAATCATTCGAGTCCGGTATTTTGAGTTTTTTTTAGGATGCAGTTATTCTTCAGCAAAGTCCTCTCCCCACAGTGAGGTTCAGCAATGCAAGGGCACCTAGCACATACTATGCATTTGGTACGAGTAGAACTGGATTGAATCAGGAATAAAATGTGTAGCAGAGGGCAGTTCTGCAAAGAAAAGTAGGTAATGCAGGTAAGATCAGAAGACCACAACCCAGCAGCAAATCTTTCCATTCATTTCAGGAAACCATTTGCCATTAGGTCACCAGAAGAGGTTGATGTAAGCAGCAGTTTGAGGGCTTGGTTGTACCCCATAGTCACCCAGAGAGTTTTAAACAGCACTGTGGCCCAGGTCCCACTACAGGGATTCTGAATGTATTTATCTATTGCCTTTTGAGTTTAGGTAATTTTAAAAGCCTCCCTGGTGATTCTCATGTGCACCCAGGGGGAACAACCCCTGGTTCGGGGTGAGAAATGCATTTGCTGTGCATGCTTTCCATGTGTGCAGTGGTGATTTGCCCCGTGGCCACTCCTGAGTTTGGGGTCTTAGAAAATACACTTGTCCTGTTAAAAATCGAAAAACAACTTCAAGACACACTCAGCTGTTTGGCTAACATGCAGCAGGAGAAAATATCTTCTCAACAGATGTATCTGGATGGCACCTGCTTTCAGAGTAAAAGGTGGTTTCCAGCACAATACAGCACTTTTTTCCTACAGGCTTTCAAGGTCTTTGACTATCATATCCTTATGAATCACAGGAGTAAAAAAATCATAGTTACTTGACTGTCCAATATGGTATTGGGAAACAAATTAAGGGCATGTCTTCCATGCTCAGGTACCCTGATTAAAATCAGTTAAGACCCATCTGCCTCGTGCGGTGGCTCACACCTGTAATTCCAGCACTTTGAAAGGCAGAGGCTGGAGGATTACTTGAGCTCAGGAGTTCAAGACCAGCCTGCTCAACGTAGAAAAACCTCATCTCTGCCAAAAATACAAATATTAGCCGGTTGTGGTAGTGTGCCCCTGTGGTCCCAGCTACTTGGGAGGCTGAGGTGGGAGCCCAAAATGTCAAAGTTGCAGTGAGCCACTGCACCCCAGCCAGAGTGACAGGGAAAGAGACCCTGTCTCAGAAATAAAAAT
Source organism: Cercopithecus mona (assembly GCA_014849445.1). Lineage (NCBI taxonomy): Eukaryota > Metazoa > Chordata > Mammalia > Primates > Cercopithecidae > Cercopithecus > Cercopithecus mona. The sequence goes on from JABBCR010000032.1 coordinate 28,436, forward strand.
GAATAAAGAGACTCGTTCTTTTAGACACCCTCCTTCTTCTACATAAGACACGGGGCTTTTGACCTGAAATGTTTTAAGATAAACTGAAAATTGTCCCATGATCAGGAGCAGGAAGTGGGGGTTGCTCACTTCCTGCTCTTTGAGTTGACGCTTGGCAGAGGTCTGGAGACTCAAACTGATAAATATATTAATTGTTTTCTTTTCATAGGTTGTATTAAGCTATTCTTGCATTGCTATTTAGAAAACCTGAGACTGGGTAATTTATAAGAAAAGAGTTTGATTGGCTCATCAAGTTGACACTGGGTAATTTATAAGAAAAGAGTTTCATTGGCTCATCGACCTGAGACTGGGTGATTTACAAGAAAAGAGTCTGATTGGCTCATGGTTCTGAAGGCTGTACAGGAAGCACGGCACCGGCGTCTGCTTCCGGGAAGGCCTGAGGAGCTTACAATCACGTGAAAGAGTAGCAGGCGTCTCACGTGGTAGAAGCAGGAACAAGAAAGATGGGGAGGGACGGGCCACACTTCTAAACAGCTAGATCTCCTGAGTACTCACTATTCCAAGGACAGCGCAGAGCCACGAGGGACTCACCCCGTGATTCAACCACCTCCTCCCCAGGCCCCACCTGCCACATTGGGGATTAAAATTCAACATGAGATTTGGAGCAGATGTCTAAACTACATCACATGACCATCAGAAAAACAGATGAAGAATTCATGGTTTCCGCTGTCCGGAAACTTTTCGTCTAGAGCAAACGGATTAATGGCTGAATTCAGCATCCTGTGGTCGGAAGGGAGAAGGGAGCTGCACAGGGAGCCTTGGCTGCATTTGCTCTACTTCCCTTATGCTGTTCCTCTGACTTCCGATGTCACCATCTGAAGGGCTATTCGTGGACAGAAGAATTATTGTTATTGTTGTGATTATTTCTATTTCTTTTATCTTGGTAAAAAAAAAATAGTTTTTAGTTTCCCATATAATTGTCCTAAAAAACCCCGAGAGTTTTGCTTAAGTTTCTTGTTATCATGTGTTATAAAAATTGACAGGGAAGTGGCGAAACAGATAAAATTACACAAGCTCTAAGAGTCGAGTTTCTGTTGGGCAGGCTTAAGAAAGACAGAACTTGACATACTCCACCAACATGGACACCAGAAACATGGGGTCCACTTTCTGGTCCTGCCCTGCCCAGATCCACCCTCTTCTAAGGCCTCATCCAGGTCTGGCCTCACCCTAGAATCTTCTCTCCCAGAACTGATTAAAGGAGATCGGAGATTCGGGTGGGGACTCCTGCTGCCTCCTGAGGTGGTGGCCACAATTTCCTAAAATGGAAAAGCAGATAAATGGAAGCAAATAATTCTATATGTGGGGGCCATAATTTCTTTTTCATTGAAGCCAGTGCTTCTAGAGACATCTCACCTAGCAACTTGTTTTCCATTCCTATAAATCCAGTGGCTGCTCCACAAGGCACAAGAAAGTAAATATAAATATAAACATCTCTCTGAACAGTTCACCCTTTTTTCTCTATCCCTCTCATCTGTCTATATAGCTTTTATTCTGCACATTTTATTTTTCAGGTAAATACTTTTTAAAATGGAAGAAAAAATAGAAATGCTAGGCCCTTCATTTAAATCCTAAAAATTACAGAAAACTTAGCACCCAACTCCCAGGGTGCTGAGGATTAACTCACATCATGCAATGTTTCCTGAACAGTGTTCTGTGACAGACTTCTGAACTCACATCATAATGTTTCCTGAACAGTGCTCTGTAACAGACTTCTGAACACATGGTAAGTGCTCAGTAAACATTGTATTAACTCATGTGTATGTGTTTTCCAAATGCAGACTTACTCAAACATTGATGCCTTATCTAGGCTTTCTAAACTGTAAAGACCCAGCAGAAAATGACATGTTTGGAAATGGTGATTGGTGGTTTCCACTTTAGGCCAAAAGTATTTGTGTTGTGGTAAGAGTGTTGGGTGTCAGGAGCTCTGTGCTGTGCCTACTTTCTCTAGCTGAGTGCTACTATATTGGATGTAGTGGAAGAAACATCAGCATTAAGAGGAGACTTTTTAAAGAAGCCAATTCATGGACCCATTCCAAACCTGAAGAAACACGTTACTAGAAGAGAGGCCTGGAATGGGAAATAATTCATATGCACATTGAAACTTGAGAGGCAGCTGGGCAGAATCACATTACTAAGAGAGAGGCCTGGAATTGGAAATAATTCATAGGCACATTGAAACTTGAGAGGCAGCTGGGCAGAATCACATCACTAAGAGAGAGGCCTGGAATTGGAAATAATTCATAGGCACATTGAAACTTGAGAGGCAGCTGGGCAGAATCACATTACTAAGAGAGAGGCCTGGAATTGGAAATAATTCATAGGCACATTGAAACTTGAGAGGCAGCTGGGCAGAATCACATTAC
>JABBCR010000467.1:0-10097 GCA_014849445.1 Cercopithecus mona
CCAGTTTTGAACGGAAGATATTTCCATTTTCACCAGAGCCCTCTATGGGCTTCCAAATATCCCTTTGCCAATTCCACAAGAACAGCCTTAGCGAAAGGCTTCTTGAAGGGAAAGATGTAACTCTGTGAGATGAATTAACAGAACACAGAGCAGTTTCTCAGAAAGCTTCTTTCCAGTTTTGAACGGAAGATATTTCCTTTTTCACCATAGCGCTCTATGGGCTTCCAAATATCCCTTTGCCAATTCCACAAGAACAGCCTTAGCGAAAGGCTTCTTGAAGGGAAAGATGTAACTCTGTGAGATGAATTAACAGAACACAGAGCAGTTTCTCAGAAAGCTTCTTTACAGTTTTGAACGGAAGATATTTCCTTTTTCACCATAGCCCTCTCTGGGCTTCCAAATATCCCTTTGCCAATTCCACAAGAACAGCCTTAGCGAAAGGCTTCTTGAAGGGAAAGATGTAACTCTGTGAGATGAATTAACAGAACACAGAGCAGTTTCTCAGAAAGCTTCTTTCCAGTTTTGAACGGAAGATATTTCCTTTTTCACCATAGCCCTCTATGGGCTTCCAAATATGCCTTTGCCAATTCCACAAGAACAGCCTTAGCGAAAGGCTTCTTGAAGGGAAAGATGTAACTCTGTGAGATGAATTAACAGAACACAGAGCAGTTTCTCAGAAAGCTTCTTTCCAGTTTTGAACGGAAGATATTTCCTTTTTCACCATAGACCTCTATGGGCTTCCAAATATCCCTTTGCCAATTCCACAAGAACAGCCTTAGCGAAAGGCTTCTTGAAGGGAAAGATGTAACTCTGTGAGATGAATTAACAGAACACAGAGCAGTTTCTCAGAAAGCTTCTTTCCAGTTTTGAACGGAAGATATTTCCTTTTTCACCATAGCCCTCTATGGGCTTCCAAATATCCCTTTGCCAATTCCACAAGAACAGCCTTAGCGAAAGACTTCTTGAAGGGAAAGATGTAACTCTGTGAGATGAATTAACAGAACACAGAGCAGTTTCTCAGAAAACTTCTTTCCAGTTTTGAACGGAAGATATTTCCTTTTTCACCATAGCCCTCTATGGGCTTCCAAATATCCCTTTGCCAATTCCACAAGAACAGCCTTAGCGAAAGGCTTCTTGAAGGGAAAGATGTAACTCTGTGAGATGAATTAACAGAACACAGAGCAGTTTCTCAGAAAGCTTCTTTCCAGTTTTGAACGGAAGATATTTCCTTTTTCACCATAGCCCTCTATGGGCTTCCAAATATCCCTTTGCCAATTCCACAAGAACAGCCTTAGCGAAAGGCTTCTTGAAGGGAAAGATGTAACTCTGTGAGATGAATTAACAGAACACAGAGCAGTTTCTCAGAAAGCTTCTTTCCAGTTTTGAACGGAAGATATTTCCTTTTTCACCATAGCCCTCTATGGGCTTCCAAATATCCCTTTGCCAATTCCACAAGAACAGCCTTAGCGAAAGGCCTCTTGAAGGGAAAGATGTAACTCTGTGAGATGAATTAACAGAACACAGAGCAGTTTCTCAGAAAGCTTCTTTCCAGTTTTGAACGGAAGATATTTCCTTTTTCACCATAGCCCTCTATGGGCTTTCACATATCCCTTTGCCAATTCCACAAGAACATCCTTAGCCAAAGGCTTCTTGAAGGGAAAGATGGAACTCTGTGGGATGAATTAACAGAACAAAGCCTTAGCGAAGGGCTTCTTGAAGGGAAAGATGTAACTCTGTGAGATGAATTAACAGAACATAGAGAAGTTTCTCAGAAAGCTTCTTTCCAGTTTTGAAAGGAAGATATTTCCTTTTTCACCATAGCCCTCTATGGGCTTCCAAATATCCCTTTGCCAATTCCACAAGAACAGCCTTAGCGTAAGGCTTCTTGAAGGGAAAGATGTAACTCTGTGAGATGAATTAACAGACACAGGGCAGTTTCTCAGAAAGCGTCTTTCCAGTTTTGAACGGAAGATATTTCATTTTTCACCAGAGCCCTCTATGGGCTTCCTAATATCCCTTTGCCAATTCCACAAGAACAGCCTTAGCGAAAGGCTTCTTGAAGGGAAAGATGTAACTCTGTGAGATGAATTAACAGAACACAGAGCAGTTTCTCAGAAAGCTTCTTTCCAGTTTTGAGCGGAAGATATTTCCTTTTTCACCATAGCCCTCTATGGGCTTCCAAATATCCCTTTGCCAATTCCACAAGAACAGCCTTAGCGAAAGGCTTCTTGAAGGGAAAGATGTAACTCTGTGAGATGAATTAACAGAACACAGAGCAGTTTCTCAGAAAGCTTCTTTCCAGTTTTGAACGGAAGATATTTCCTTTTTCACCATAGCCCTCTATGGGCTTCCAAATATCCCTTTGCCAATTCCACAAGAACAGCCTTAGCGAAAGGCTTCTTGAAGGGAAAGATGTAACACTGTGAGATGAATTAACAGAACACAGAGCAGTTTCTCAGAAAGCTTCTTTCCAGTTTTGAACGGAAGATATTTCCTTTTTCACCATAGCCCTCTATGGGCTTCCAAATATCCCTTTGCCAATTCCACAAGAACAGCCTTAGCAAAAGGCTTCTTGAAGGGAAAGATGTAACTCTGTGAGATGAATTAACAGAACACAGAGCAGTTTCTCAGAAAGCTTCTTTCCAGTTTTGAACGGAAGATATTTCCTTTTTCACCATAGCCCTCTATGGGCTTCCAAATATCCCTTTGCCAATTCCACAAGAACAGCCTTAGCGAAAGGCTTCTTGAAAGGAAAGATGTAACTCTGTGAGATGAATTAACAGAACACAGAGCAGTTTCTCAGAAAGCTTCTTTCCAGTTTTGAAGGGAAGATATTTCCTTTTTCACCATAGCCCTCTATGGGCTTCCAAATATCCCTTTGCCAATTCCACAAGAACAGCCTTAGCGAAAGGCTTCTTGAAGGGAAAGATGTAACTCTGTGAGATGAATTAACAGAACACAGAGCAGTTTCTCAGAAAACTTCTTTCCAGTTTTGAACGGAAGATATTTCCTTTTTCACCATAGCCCTCTATGGGCTTCCAAATATCCCTTTGCCAATTCCACAAGAACAGCCTTAGCGAAAGGCTTCTTGAAGGGAAAGATGTAACTCTGTGAGATGAATTAACAGAACACAGAGCAGTTTCTCAGAAAGCTTCTTTCCAGTTTTGAGCGGAAGATATTTCCTTTTTCACCATAGCCCTCTATGGGCTTCCAAATATCCCTTTGCCAATTCCACAAGAACAGCCTTAGCGAAAGGCTTCTTGAAGGGAAAGATGTAACTCTGTGAGATGAATTAACAGAACACAGAGCAGTTTCTCAGAAAGCTTCTTTCCAGTTTTGAAAGGAAGATATTTCCTTTTTCACCATAGCCCTCTATGGGCTTCCAAATATCCCTTTGCCAATTCCACAAGAACAGCCTTAGCGAAAGGCTTCTTGAAGGGAAAGATGGAACTCTGTGAGATGAATTAACAGAACACAGAGCAGTTTCTCAGAAAGCTTCTTTCCAGTTTTGAACGGAAGATATTTCCTTTTTCACCATAGCCCTCTATGGGCTTCCAAATATCCCTTTGCCAATTCCACAAGAACAGCCTTAGCGAAAGGCTTCTTGAAGGGAAAGATGTAACTCTGTGAGATGAATTAACAGAACACAGAGCAGTTTCTCAGAAAACTTCTTTCCAGTTTTGAACGGAAGATATTTCCTTTTTCACCATAGCCCTCTATGGGCTTCCAAATATCCCTTTGCCAATTCCACAAGAACAGCCTTAGCGAAAGGCTTCTTGAAGGGAAAGATGTAACTCTGTGAGATGAATTAACAGAACACAGAGCAGTTTCTCAGAAAGCTTCTTTCCAGTTTTGAAAGGAAGATATTTCCTTTTTCACCATAGCCCTCTATGGGCTTCCAAATATCCCTTTGCCAATTCCACAAGAACAGCCTTAGCGAAAGGCTTCTTGAAGGGAAAGATGTAACTCTGTGAGATGAATTAACAGAACATAGAGCAGTTTCTCAGAAAGCTTCTTTCCAGTTTTGAACGGAAGATATTTCCTTTTTCACCATAGCCCTCTATGGGCTTCCAAATATCCCTTTGCCAATTCCACAAGAACAGCCTTAGCGAAAGGCTTCTTGAAGGGAAAGATGTAACTCTGTGAGATGAATTAACAGAACACAGAGCAGTTTCTCAGAAAGCTTCTTTCCAGTTTTGAACGGAAGATATTTCCTTTTTCACCGTAGCCCTCTATGGGCTTCCAAATATCCCTTTGCCAATTCCACAAGAACAGCCTTAGCGAAAGGCTTCTTGAAGGGAAAGATGTAACTCTGTGAGATGAATTAACAGAACACAGAGCAGTTTCTCAGAAAGCTTCTTTCAGTTTTGAACGGAAGATATTTCCTTTTTCACCATAGCCCTCTATGGGCTTCCAAATATCCCTTTGCCAATTCCACAAGAACAGCCTTAGCGAAAGGCTTCTTGAAGGGAAAGATGTAACTCTGTGAGATGAATTAACAGAACACAGAGCAGTTTCTCAGAAAGCTTCTTTCCAGTTTTGAACGGAAGATATTTCCTTTTTCACCATAGCCCTCTATGGGCTTCCAAATATCCTTTGCCAATTCCACAAGAACAGCCTTAGCGAAAGGCTTCTTGAAGGAAAGATGTAACTCTGTGAGATGAATTAACAGAACACAGAGCAGTTTCTCAGAAAGCTTCTTTCCAGTTTTGAACGGAAGATATTTCCTTTTTCACCATAGCCCTCTACGGGCTTCCAAATATCATCTTGCCAATTCCACAAGAACAGCCTTAGCGAAAGGCTTCTTGAAGGGAAAGATGTAACTCTGTGAGATGAATTAACAGAACACAGAGCAGTTTCTCAGAAAGCTTCTTTCCAGTTTTGAACGGAAGATATTTCCTTTTTCACCATAGCCCTCTATGGGCTTCCAAATATCCCTTTGCCAATTCCACAAGAACAGCCTTAGCGAAAGGCTTCTTGAAAGGAAAGATGTAACTCTGTGAGATGAATTAACAGAACACAGAGCAGTTTCTCAGAAAGCTTCTTTCCAGTTTTGAACGGAAGATATTTCCTTTTTCACCATAGCCCTCTAGGGGCTTCCAAATATCCCTTTGCCAATTCCACAAGAACAGCCTTAGCGAAAGGCTTCTTGAAGGGAAAGATGTAACTCTGTGAGATGAATTAACAGAACACAGAGCAGTTTCTCAGAAAGCTTCTTTCCAGTTTTGAACGGAAGATATTTCCTTTTTCACCGTAGCCCTCTATGGGCTTCCAAATATCCCTTTGCCAATTCCACAAGAACAGCCTTAGCGAAAGGCTTCTTGAAGGGAAAGATGTAACTCTGTGACATGAATTAACAGAACACAGAGCAGTTTCTCAGAAAGCTTCTTTCCAGTTTTGAACGGAAGATATTTCCTTTTTCACCATAGCCCTCTATGGGCTTCCAAATATCCCTTTGCCAATTCCACAAGAACAGCCTTAGCGAAAGGCTTCTTGAAGGGAAAGATGTAACTCTGTGAGATGAATTAACAGAACACAGAGCAGTTTCTCAGAAAGCTTCTTTCCAGTTTTGAACGGAAGATATTTCCTTTTTCACCGTAGCCCTCTATGGGCTTCCAAATATCCCTTTGCCAATTCCACAAGAACAGCCTTAGAGAAAGGCTTCTTGAAGGGAAAGATGTAACTCTGTGAGATGAATTAACAGAACACAGAGCAGTTTCTCAGAAAGCTTCTTTCCAGTTTTGAACGGAAGATATTTCCTTTTTCACCATAGCCCTCTATGTTCTTCCAAATATCCCTTTGCCAATTCCACAAGAACAGCCTTAGCGAAAGGCTTCTTGAAGGGAAAGATGTAACTCTGTGAGATGAATTAACAGAACACAGAGCAGTTTCTCAGAAAGCTTCTTTCCAGTATTGAACGGAAGATATTTCCTTTTTCACCATAGGCCTCTAATTGCTTCCAAATATCCCTTTTCCAATTCTGCAATTACAGCCTTAGCGAAAGGCTTCTTGAAGGGAAAGATGTAACTCTGTGAGATGAATTAACAGAACACAGAGCAGTTTCTCAGAAAGCTTCCTTCCAGTTTTGAACGGAAGATATTTCCTTTTTCACCATAGCCCTCTATGGGCTTCCAAATATCCCTTTGCCAATTCCACAAGAACAGCCTTAGCGAAAGGCTTCTTGAAGGGAAAGATGGAACTCTGTGAGATGAATTAACAGAACACAGAGCAGTTTCTCAGAAAGCTTCTTTCCAGTTTTGAACGGAAGATATTTCCTTTTTCACCATAGCCCTCTATGGGCTTCCAAATATCCCTTTGCCAATTCCACAAGAACAGCCTTAGCGAAAGGCTTCTTGAAAGGAAAGATGTAACTCTGTGAGATGAATTAACAGAACACAGAGCAGTTTCTCAGAAAGCTTCTTTCCAGTTTTGAACGGAAGATATTTCCTTTTTCACCATAGCCCTCTAAGGGCTTCCAAATATCCCTTTGCCAATTCCACAAGAACAGCCTTAGCGAAAGGCTTCTTGAAGGGAAAGATGTAACTCTGTGAGATGAATTAACAGAACACAGAGCAGTTTCTCAGAAAGATTCTTTCCAGTTTTGAACGGAAGATATTTCCTTTTTCACCATAGCCCTCTATGGGCTTCCAAATATCCCTTTGCCAATTCCACAAGAACAGCCTTAGCGAAAGGCTTCTTGAAGGGAAAGATGTAACTCTGTGAGATGAATTAACAGAACACAGATCAGTTTCTCAGAAAGCTTCTTTCCAGTTTTGAACGGAAGATATTTCCTTTTTCACCATAGCCCTCTATGGGCTTCCAAATATCCCTTTGCCAATTCCACAAGAACAGCCTTAGCGAAAGGCTTCTTGAAGGGAAAGATGTAACTCTGTGAGATGAATTAACAGAACACAGAGCAGTTTCTCAGAAAGCTTTTTCCAGTTTTGAACGGAAGATATTTCCTTTTTCACCATAGCCCTCTATGGGCTTCCAAATATCCCTTTGCCAATTCCACAAGAACAGCCTTAGCGAAAGGCTTCTTGAAAGGAAAGATGTAACTCTGTGAGATGAATTAACAGAACACAGAGCAGTTTCTCAGAAAGCTTCTTTCCAGTTTTGAACGGAAGATATTTCCTTTTTCACCATAGCCCTCTATGGGCTTCCAAATATCACTTGCCAATTCCACAAGAACAGCCTTAGCGAAAGGCTTCTTGAAGGGAAAGATGTAACTCTGTGAGATGAATTAACAGAACACAGAGCAGTTTCTCAGAAAGCTTCTTCCAGTTTTGAACGGAAGATATTTCCTTTTCACCATAGCCCTCTATGGGCTTCCAAATATCCCTTTGCCAATTCCACAAGAACAGCCTTAGCGAAAGGCTTCTTGAAGGGAAAGATGTAACTCTGTGAGATGAATTAACAGAACACAGAGCAGTTTCTCAGAAAGCTTCTTTCCAGTTTTGAACGGAAGATATTTCCTTTTTCACCATAGCCCTCTATGGGCTTCCAAATATCTCCTTGCCAATTCCACAAGAACAGCCTTAGCGAAAGGCTTCTTGAAGGGAAAGATGTAACTCTGTGAGATGAATTAACAGAACACAGAGCAGTTTCTCAGAAAGCTTCTTCCAGTTTTGAACGGAAGATATTTCCTTTTTCACCATAGCCCTCTATGGGCTTCCAAATATCACTTTGCCAATTCCACAAGAACAGCCTTAGCGAAAGGCTTCTTGAAAGGAAAGATGTAACTCTGTGAGATGAATTAACAGAACACAGAGCAGTTTCTCAGAAAGCTTCTTTCCAGTTTTGAACGGAAGATATTTCCTTTTTCACCATAGCCCTCTATGGGCTTCCAAATATCACTTTGCCAATTCCACAAGAACAGCCTTAGCGAAAGGCTTCTTGAAGGGAAAGATGTAACTCTGTGAGATGAATTAACAGAACACAGAGCAGTTTCTCAGAAAGCTTCTTTCCAGTTTTGAACGGAAGATATTTCCTTTTTCACCATAGCCCTCTAATTGCTTCCAAATATCCCTTTGCCAATTCCACAAGAACAGCCTTAGCGAAAGGCTTCTTGAAGGGAAAGATGTAAGTCTGTGAGATGAATTAACAGAACACAGAGCAGTTTCTCAGAAAGCTTCTTTCCAGTTTTGAACGGAAGATATTTCCTTTTTCACCATAGCCCTCTATGGGCTTCGAAATATCCCTTTGCCAATTCCACAAGAACAGCCTTAGCGAAAGGCTTCTTGAAGGGAAAGATGTAACTCTGTGAGATGAATTAACAGAACACAGAGCAGTTTCTCAGAAAGCTTCTTTCCAGTTTTGAACGGAAGATATTTCCTTTTTCACCATAGCCCTCTATGGGCTTCCAAATATCCTTTGCCAATTCCACAAGAACAGCCTTAGCGAAAGGCTTCTTGAAGGGAAAGATGTAACTCTGTGAGATGAATTAACAGAACACAGAGCAGTTTCTCAGAAAGCTTCTTTCCAGTTTTGAACGGAAGATATTTCCTTTTTCACCATAGCCCTCTATGGGCTTCCAAATATCCCTTTGCCAATTCCACAAGAACAGCCTTAGCGAAAGGCTTCTTGAAAGGAAAGATGTAACTCTGTGAGATGAATTAACAGAACACAGAGCAGTTTCTCAGAAAGCTTCTTTCCAGTTTTGAACGGAAGATATTTCCTTTTTCACCATAGCCCTCTATGGGCTTCAAATATCCCTTTGCCAATTCCACAAGAACAGCCTTAGCGAAAGGCTTCTTGAAGGGAAAGATGTAACTCTGTGAGATGAATTAACAGAACACAGAGCAGTTTCTCAGAAAGTTTCTTTCCAGTTTTGAACGGAAGATATTTCCTTTTTCACCATAGCCCTCTATGGGCTTCCAAATATCCCTTTGCCAATTCCACAAGAACAGCCTTAGCGAAAGGCTTCTTGAAGGGAAAGATGTAACTCTGTGAGATGAATTAACAGAACACAGAGCAGTTTCTCAGAAAGCTTCTTTCCATTTTTGAACGGAAGATATTTCCTTTTTCACCATAGCCCTCTATGGGCTTCCAAATATCCCTTTGCCAATTCCACAAGAACAGCCTTAGCGAAAGGCTTCTTGAAGGGAAAGATGTAACTCTGTGAGATGAATTAACAGAACACAGAGCAGTTTCTCAGAAAGCTTCTTTCCAGTTTTGAACGGAAGATATTTCCTTTTTCACCATAGCCCTCTATGGGCTTCCAAATATCCCTTTGCCAACACCACAAGAACAGCCTTAGCGAAAGGCTTCTTGAAGGGAAAGATGTAACTCTGTGAGATGAATTAACAGAACACAGAGCAGTTTCTCAGAAAGCTTCTTTCCAGTTTTGAACGGAAGATATTTCCTTTTTCACCATAGCCCTCTATGGGCTTCCAAATATCCCTTTGCCAATTCCAGAAGAACAGCCTTAGCGAAAGGCTTCTTGAAGGGAAAGATGTAACTCTGTGAGATGAATTAACAGAACACAGAGCAGTTTCTCAGAAAACTTCTTTCCAGTTTTGAACGGAAGATATTTCCTTTTTCACCATAGCCCTCTATGGGCTTCCAAATATCCCTTTGCCAATTCCACAAGAACAGCCTTAGCGAAGGCTTCTTGAAGGGAAAGATGTAACTCTGTGAGATGAATTAACAGAACACAGAGCAGTTTCTCAGAAAGCTTCTTTCCAGTTTTGAACGGAAGATATTTCCTTTTTCACCATAGCCCTCTATGGGCTTCAAATATCCCTTTGCCAATTCCACAAGAACAGCCTTAGCGAAAGGCTTCTTGAAGGGAAAGATGTAACTCTGTGAGATGAATTAACAGAACACAGAGCAGTTTCTCAGAAAGCTTCTTTCCAGTTTTGAACGGAAGATATTTCCTTTTTCACCATAGCCCTCTATGGGCTTCAAATATCCCTTTGCCAATTCCACAAGAACAGCCTTAGCGAAAGGCTTCTTGAAGGGAAAGATGTAACTCTGTGAGATGAATTAACAGAACACAGCCTTAGCGAAGGGCTTCTTGAAGGGAAAGATGTAACTCTGTGAGATGAATTAACAGAACATAGAGAAGTTTCTCAGAAAGCTTCTTTCCAGTTTTT
>JABBCR010000846.1:0-28614 GCA_014849445.1 Cercopithecus mona
AAGTTTTCTGAGAAACTGCTTTGTGATATGTGAATTCATCTCACAGAGTTACAACTATTTGTGAGCAGTTTGCTAACACTGTTTTTGTGGAATCTGAACTGATATTTCAGATATGTTTTGAAGCCTAAGGAAAAGGAAACATCCTCAGAGAAAAACCAGAAAGAAGCTTTCTGAAACACTGCTTTTTGATGTGTGAATTCATCTCACAGTGTTACACCATTTCTTGGAGGAGTTTGCTAACACTGTTTTTGTGGAATCGAAGTGATATTTAGACATTGAATCCATGGTGATAAAGGAAATATCTTCGATAAAAACTAGAAGAAGCTTCTGAGAAACTGCTTTGTGTGTGAATTCACTCACAGAGTTACATCGTTTCTTTCATGGAGAAGTTTGCTAAGAGTGTTTTGTGAATCTGCAATGAGACATTGACACGAGAATGACAAAGGAAATATCCTCAGATAAATACTTCAAAGAAGCTTTCTGAGAAATTGCTTTGTGATGTGTGAATTCATCTCACACAGTTCCACCATTCCTTTCATGGTGCAGTTTGGTAGCACCCTTTTTGTGGAATCTGAGAAATGATATTTCAGATTCCTTTGAAGGCTATCGTGAAAAAGGAAATATCCTCAGATAAAATCAAGAAAGAAGCTTTCTGAGAAACAGTTTGTGATGTGTGCATTCACCTCAAAGATTTACACCACTCTTTCCTGGAGCCGTTGGCTAGCACTGTTATTGTGGAATCTGAGAAGTGATATTTTGGAATGCTTTGAAGACTATGTTGACAAAGGAAATATCCTCAGATAAAAAGTAGAAAGAAGCCTTCTGCGAAACTGCTTTGTGATGTGTGAATTCATCTCACAGAGTTACACAATTCTTTTCATGGTTCAGTTTGCCAACAGTGTTTTTGAGAATCTCAGAATAGTGATATTTGGATATCATTGATCCCATGGTAAAAAAGGAAATATCCTCAGATAAAGAGCAAAAAGAAGCTTTCTGAGACACTTCTTTGGATGTGTGAATTCGTCTCACAGGGTTACACTATATTTCATGGAGTTTGCTAACAGTTTTTGTGGAATCACAGAATCTGATATGGGATAGATGGGAGTGTGAAAAGGAAATATCTCAGATAAAACAGAAAAAAGTTCTGAGAAAATTGCTTTCTGATATGTGAACTCATCTCACAGAGTTACAACACTCTATTTCATGGAGCCGTTTGCTGGCACTGTTTCTGTGGATTCTGAGAACTGATAATTCAGAAGGATTTCAAGAGTATAAGGAGTGAGGAGATATCCTCAGAGAAAAACCAGAGTGAAGCTTTCTGAGAAACTACTTTCTGATGTGTGAATTCATTTCACAGTGTTACACCACTGTTTCATGGAAGAGTTTGCTAGCAGTGATTTTGTGGAATGTCAGAAGTGATATCTTGGATGTCGTTGAATCCTATGGTGGATAATGAAATATCCTCAGAGAAAAACTGCAGAGAAGCCTTCTCAGAAACTGCTTTGTGTGGCTGAATTCAGCTCACACAGTCACATCATTGTTTTCATTGAGAAGTTTGTTAAGAGTGTTTTTGCAGAATCTGCAATAAGACACTCGAGGGCACTTTGAGACCACAAATATCCTCAGCTCAAACAAAAAAGAAGCTTTCCAAGAGACTGGTTTGTGATATGTGAATTCAACTCACTGAGTTACACCTGTATTTCGTGGAGCCGTTAGCTATCCTGTTTGTGGAATCCAAGAACTGATATTTCGGATGGCTTTGAAAACCATACGGCTAAAGGAAATATCCTCAGATAAAAACCAGAATGAAACTTTCTGAGAAACTGCTTTGTGATATGTGAATTCATCTCGCAGAGTTACACATGTATTTCGTGGAGTCGTTTGTTAGCACTGTTTTTGTGGAATCTGAGAAGTGATTTTTGAATCATTGAGCTCAGATGAAAAGGAAACATCTTAGGATAAAAAGAAGAAAGAAATTTTCTGAGAAACTGCTTTTTGATGTGATAATTCATCACACAGAGTTACACCATTCTTCCCATTGAGAAGTTTGCTAACACTATTCTTGAGGAATCTGCAGTGATATTTTGGATATCATTGAATCCGTGGTGAAAAAGGAAATATCCTCCGTTCAAAACTGGTAAGAAGCCTTCTGAGAAACTGCTCTGTGTTCTGTTAATTCATCTCACAGAGTTACTATTGCTTTCATGGAAAGTTTGCTAACACTGTTTCTTTTGCACAGAACTGCAATGAGATAGACAAGCAGATAAAATCTAGAAAGAAGCTTTCTGAGAAACTGCTTTGTGATAGGTGAATTCATCTCAGAGTTACAACTTTCTCATGAGCAGTTTGCAACAGTTTTCTGTGGAATCTGAGAACTGATATATTTGGATAGGTTTGAAGAGTGAGTGACAAAGAAATATCCTCAGATAAAACGGAAAGAACCTTTCCGAGAAACTGCTTTTTGATGTGTGAATTCATCTCACGAGTTACACTTATTCATGGATGAGTTTGCTAACACTGTTTTGTGGAATCTGAAAGATATTTGGAGCATTGAATCCCATGGTGAAGGAAATATCCTCAGATAAAAACTAGAAAGAAGCTTTCTGAGAAATTGCTTTGTGATGGTGAATTCAACTCACAGAATCACTTTTTTCATTGATCAGTTTGCTAACATTTCTTGAAATCTGCATTGGATATTTTCGCAATGAGCTTTAGTGACAAAGAAATATCCTCAGCATAAAAAAGAAAGAAGCTTTCTGAGAAACTGCTTTGTGATGTGTGAATTCAACTCACTGAGTTACACCTATATTTCATTGCAGTTTGCTATTCTGTTTTTGTGGAATCTGAGAAATGTTATTTTTGATCGTTTTGAAGAATATAGGACAAAGGAAATATCCTCAGATAAAAACTGAAAAGAAGCTTTCTGTGAACCACTTTGTGATGTGTGAGTTAATCTCACAGAGTTACACTTTTCTTCTTGAGTCGTTTGCTAACACTGTTTTTATGGAATCTGCAAGTGATATTTGGTGAAGACTCAGATGGTGAAATATCCACAGATAAATAATAGAAAGAAGCTTTCTGAGAACCTTCTTTGTGATGTGTGAATTCATTTCACAGAGTTACACCATTCTTCTTGAGAAGTTTGCTAACACTTTTTTTGAGAATCTGCAGTGATATTTTGATATCAATGAATCCTATGGTGAAAATGAAAATATCCTCAGATAAAACTGGAAAGAAGCTTCTGAAACTGCTTGTGGTGTGTGAATTCATCTCACAGAGTACCTATTCTTTCTTTTCATGGAGAAGTTTACTAACACTGTTTTCAGAATCTGCAATGATATAGATGAGTGCATATGGTGAAGGAAATATACTCAGATAAAAACCAGTAAGAAGTTTTCTGAGAACCTGCTTTGTGATTTGTGAATTCATCTCACAGAGTTACACCATGATTTTGTGGCGCCGTTTGCTAGCACTATTTTTGTGGAATCTGAGAACTGAGAGTTCTGATCACTTTGAAGACTACATGGACAAAGGAAATATCCTCAGATAAAAACTAGAAAGAAGCTTTCCAAGAAACTGCTTTGTGACATGTGAATTCATTTCATAGAGTTACACCACTGTTTCATGGAGGAGTTTGCTACCACTGTTTTTGTGGATTCTCAGAAGTGATATTTCTTGAATCAGGCCTATGGTGAAAAAAAAATATCCTCACATAAAAACTAGAAAGAAGCATTCTGAGAAACTGCTTTGTTGTGTGAATTCATCTCACAGTTACATCATTGTTTTTCATTGAGAAGCTTGCTAACACTGTTTTCAGAATCTGCAAAAGGATATTTGGGGCATTGAGACCGAAAAAAAATATCCTCAGATAAAAAGAAAGAAGCTTTCTGAGAAACTGTTGTGTGATGTGTGAATTCAGCTCACTGAGTTACACCTTTTTTTCATTGAGCAGTTTGCTAACCTGTTTTCTTGGAATCTGAGAACTGATATTTCATCACTTTGAGACTATGGTGACAAAGGAAATATCCTCAGATAAAAACTTGAAAGAAGCTTTCTCAAAAACTGATTTGTGATGTGTGAATTCATCTCACAGAGCTACACATTGTTCTGAAGCAGTTTGCTAGCACTGTTTTGTGGAATCTGAAAGTGATATTTGAGATTGAGCTCTGGTGAAAAGGAAATATCCTCAGATAAAACTGGAAAGAAGCTTTCTGAGAAACTACTTTGTGATGTGAATTCATCTCACACAGAGTTACACCACTTTCCTTTTCATGAGAGTTTGCTAACACTGTTTTCTTGGAATCTGCAAATTGATATTTCTTGAATATAGTGAAAAAGGAAATATCATCAGAAAAAACTAGAAGGAAGCTTTCTGAGAACCTGCTTTGTGATGTGTGAATTAATCTCACAGAGTTACACCGTTATTTTCTTTGAACAGTTTGATAACACTGCTTTCTTGGAATCTGCAAGATATTTGGGAACATTGAGTTATGGTGAAAAGGAAATATCCTCAGGTAAAAGCTAGACAGAAGCTTCCTGAGAAATTGCTCTCTGATATGTGAATTCATCTCCCAGAGTTACACCACTACTTCATGGAGCCGTTTACTGGCACTGTTTCTGTGGATTCTGAAAACTGATATTTCAGATATGTTTGAAGAGTATAAGGACAAAGAAATATCCTCAGATAAAAACTGGTAAGAAGCATTCTGAGAAACTCCTTTGTGATGTGCTAATGCATTTCAGAGAGCTACAACTTTCTTTTTATGGAAGAGTTTGCTAACACTGTTTTCGTGAAATCTGCAAAGTGATATTTGGGAGTCATTGAATCATGGTGAAAAAGGAAATATCCTCAGATAAAAACTGGAAAGAAGCTTTTTGAGAAACTGCTTTGTGATGTATGAATTCAACTCACAGAGTACACCTTTGTTTTCATTGAGAAGTTTGTTAACACTGTTTTTTGAATCTGCAATGAGACACAATGAAGCTCTGAGGCCACAAATATCCTCAGATAAAACAGAAAGAAGCTTTCTGAGAAACTGCTTTGTGATTTGTGAATTCAACTCTCAGAGTTACACCTATATTTCATACGAGTTTGCTACCCTGTTTTGTGGAATCTGAGAAGATATTTCGGACATTGAAGACTATTACAAAGTAAATATCCTCAGATAAAAACTAGAAAGAATCTTTCTGAGAAACTGTTTTATGATATGTGTGAATCCATCTCACAGAGTTACACCTTTTTCATGACGTTTGCTAACACTGTTTTTGGAATCTGAGAAGTGATATTTGATGCTATGAAGACATTCGACAAAGGAAATATCCTCAGATAGAAACCAGAAAGAAGATTCTTCAGAAACTGCTTTGTGATGTGTGAATTTATCTCACTGAGTTACACTACTCTTTCATGAAGGAATTTGCTAGCAGTGTGTTTGTGGAGTCACAGGATTGGTATCTTGGATATCATTGAATCCCGCGGTGAAAAAAGAAATATCCTCAGATAAAAACTGGAAAGAAGCCTTCTCAGAAACTACTTTGTGATGTGTGAATTCCTCTCACAGAGTTACACCATTGCTTTCATTGGGAAGTTTGCTATCACAGTTTTCACAGAATCTCTGAGATGATATTTTGGAGTGATGAACTGACAAAGGAAATATCCTCAGATAAAACTAGAAAGAAGCTTTCTGAGAAACTGCTTTGTGATGAATTCATCTCACAGAGTTACACTTTTTTCATGAGCGTTTGCTAGCACTGTTTTGTGGAATCTGAGAACTGATATTTCGGATGTTTGAAGAGTATGACAAAGGAAATATCCTCAGATAAAAAATCGGAAAGAAGCTTTCTGAGAAACTGCTTTGTGTTCTGTTATTTCATCACAATATTACACCTCTTCATGGAAGCAGTTTGCTAACACTGTTTTGTGGAATCTGAAGTGATATTTGGATGGGTTTGAAGTATAAACACAAAGGAAATATCCTCAGATAAAAAAAGAAGCTTTCTGAGAAACTGCTTTTCTGATGTGTGAATTCATCAGAGTTACACTCTTTCATGGAAGAGTTTGCCTCTGTTTGTGGAATCTGCAAGTGATATTTGGATCATTGAATCCCATGATGGTGAAAAAATATCCTCTGATAAAACTGAAGAAACTTTCTGAAACTGCTTTTGTGTGAATTCACTCACAGTTACATCATTGTTTTCATTGAGAAGTTTTTAAGTTTTTTGCAAAAAGAGACACAGAAATTTGAGAATATCCTCAGATAAAAAGAAAGAAACTTTCCACTGCTTTGTGATGTGAATTCAACTCACTGAGTTACACTTTTTTTGGAGCCGTTTGCTAACACTGTTTTGTGGAATCTGAGAACTGATATTTCACATCGCTTTGAGACTATGGTGAAAAGAAAATATCCTCATATAAAAACTAGAAAGAAGCTTTCTGAGAAACTGCTTTGTGATGTGTGAATTCATCTTACAACGTTACACTGTTCTTTTCATTGAGCAGTTTGATAACACTGTTTTCGTGGCATCTGCAGAAGTGATATTTTTATCGCATGAAGGCCTATTGACAAAGGTAATATCCTCAGATAAAAATTAGTAAGAAGCTTACTGAGAAATAGCTTTCTGTGTGTGAATTCATTTCACAGAATTACACCGTTCTTTCAATGAGAAGTTTGCTAACACTATTCTTGAAATCTGCAGTGATATTTTGGATCACATTGAAGCCTATGGTGAAAAAGGAAATATCTTCCGTTCAAAACTGGAAAGAAGCCTTCTGAGAAACTGCTCTGTGTTCTGTTAATTCATCTCACAGAGTTACACTGTTCATTCAGCAGTTTGCTAACACTGTTTTCTTGGAATCTGCAATGGGATATTTTAGCATTGAGTAAGTGACAAAGGAAATATCCTCAGATAAAACGTGAAAGAAGCTTTCTGAGAAACTGCTCTGTGTTCTGTTAATTCATCTCTCAGAGTTACATCTTTCGTTCATGAGCAGTTTGCTACACTGTCTTTGGAATCTGAGTGATATTTGATCGCATTGAGGCCTATGCTGATAAAGGAAATATCCTCCATCAAAAAAGTGAAAGAAACTTTGTGAGAAACTTCTTTGTGATTTTTGAATGCATCTCACAGTTTTACAACTTCGTCTTCATGAAGCAGTTTGGTAACACGGTTTTTCTGGAATTTGGAAATTGTTATTTTGGAGTGCATTGAGGCCTATGGTGACAGAGGAAATGTCCTCAGATAAAAGCGAGAAAGAAGCTTTCTGAGAGACTGCTTTGTGATGTGTGATTTCATGTCACAGAGTTACACTTTCGTTTCATGAAGCAGACTATTACCACTGTCTTTGGGGAAACTGAGAATTAATACTTTGGATTGCATTGAGGTGTATCCTGATAAAGGAAATATTCTCAAATAAAAACAAGAAAGAAGCTTTCTGAGAAACTTCTTTGTGATGTGTGAATTCATCACACAGAGATTCGTCTTTCCCTTCTTGTAGCAGTTTGCTAACACTGTTCGTGGAATCTGAAAAGTGATATTTGGATGAGCCTATGATAGAGGAAATACAAGATAAAATATCCTCAATTGAAAACGGGAAAGAAGCTTTCTGAGAAATTTCTTTGTGATGTGAATTCATCTCACAGAATTACACTCCTTATTTCATGAAACAGTTTAGCTAACAGCTTTTTTTGGAATCTGCAATGATATTTTGGAGCTTGCAGTGAGCTATGGTGAAAAGGAAATATCCTCAGATAAAAAATGAAGTGTTCTGAGAAACTGCATTGTGATATGGGAATGCAGCTCACAGAGTTACACTTTTCTCTTCGTTGATCAGTTTGCTAACACAATTTTCTTGAAATCTGCAATGGGATACTTCTTAGTGCAATGAAGCTTATGGTGATAAAGGAAATATCCTCAGATACAAACGGGAAAGAAGCTTTCTGAGAAATTGCTTTCTGATATGTGAATTCATCTCACAGAGTTACACCTTTGTCTTCAGGAGGCTGTTTGCTAACACTGTTTTCATGGAATATACAAAGTGATATTTGGGAGAGCTTTGAGGTCTAGGGTGAAAAAGGAAATATCCACAGATAAAAAGTGGAAAGAAGCGTTCTGAGAAACTGCATTGTGACGTGTGAATGCAACTCACAGAGTTACACTTTTCTTTTCATTGATCAATTTGCTAACACTGTTTTCTTGAAATCTGCAAGGGGCTATTTCTTATCACAATGAAGCTTACGGTGACAAAGGAAATATCATCTGATAAAAACTATAAAAATGCTTTCTGAGAAACTGCTTGTGATGTGTGAATTCAAATCACTAAGTTACACCTGTATTTCGTGGCGTTGTTTGCTAGCCATGTTTTTGTGGAATCTGAGAACTGATATTTTGGATCGCGTTGGAGACCATACGACCAAAGGAAATATCCTCAGATAAAAACCAGAATGAAGCTTTCTGAGAAACTGCTTTGTGATGGGTGAATTCATCTCACAGAGTTTCACATGTATTTCGTGGTGTCGTTTGCTAGCACTGTTTTTGTGGAATCTGAAAAGTGATAATTTGGATCGCTATGAAAACCCCCTGGACAAAGAAAATATCCTCAGATAAAAAAAACTAGAAGATTTCTGAGAAACTGCTTTGTAATGTGTGAATTCATCTCAAAGCTTTACACCTTTCTATTCATGGAGCAATTTACTAACACTATTTTTGTGGAATCTGCAAAGTGATATTTTGGATATATTGATATGGTGAAAAAGGAAATATCTTCCGTTCAAAACTGGAAAGAAGCTTTGTGAGAAACTGCTCTGTGTTCTGTTAATTCATCTCACAGAGTTACATCTTTCCTTTCATTGATCAGTTTACTAACACTGTTTTAGTGGAATCTCCGAAGTGATATTTGCGAGCATTGAGGCTATGGTGACAAACGAAATATCCTCCCATAAAAACTAGATAGAAGCTTTCTGAGAAACTGCTTTGTGATGTGTGAATTCATCTCACAGATTTACACGTTTCTCTCATGAAGGAGTTTTCTAACACAGCTCTTGTGGAATCTGCAAAGTGATATTTCGGAGTGCATTGAGGCCTGTGGTGTAAAAGGAAATATCCTCAGATGAAAACTGGAAAGAAGCTTTCTGAGAAACTGCTCTGTGACGTGTGAATGAAACTCACAGAGTGACACTTTTCTTTTCATTGATCAGTTTGCTAACACTGTTCTTGAAATCTGCAATACAATATTTCATAGCACAATGAAGCTTACAGTGACAAAGGAAATATCTTCAGATAAAAACTAGAAAGAAGCTTTCTGAGAAAGTGCTTTGTGATATGTGAATTCATCTCACAGAGTTACACATTTTCATTGAGAAGTTTGCTAACACTGTTCTATGGAATCTGCAAAGTGATAATTGGGAGCGCATTGAGGCATAAGGTGAAAAAGGAAATATCCTCAAGTAAATACTAGAAAGAAACTTTCTGAGAAACTTCTTTGTGATGTTGAATTCATCTCAAAGAGACACACCTTCTTCTTCATGAAACAGTCTGCTAACAGTGTTTTCGTGGAATCTGCAAAGGGATATTTGAGAGTGCATTGAGGCCTATGGTGGAAAAGGAAATATCCTCAGATAAAAACTTGGAGGAATCTTTCTGAGAAACTGCTTTCTGATGTTACTATTCATCTCAGAGAGTTACACTTTTCTTTCATGAGCAGTTTGCTAGCACTGTTTTTTTGGAATCTGAGAAGTGGTATTTTGGATCACTTTGAAGACTATACAGAGAAAGGAAATATCCTCAGATAAAAACCAGAATGAAACTTTCTGAGAAACTGCTTTGTGATGGGTGAATTCATCTCGCAGAGTTACACATGTATTTCGTGGAGTCGTTTGTTAGCACTGTTTTTGTGGAATCTGAGAAGTGATTTTTGAATCGCTATGAAGATCCCTCGGACAAAGGACATATCCTCAGAAAAAAACCAGAGAGAATCATTCTGAGAAATTGCTTTATGATGCGTGAATTCATTTCACAAAGTTACACCACTCTTTCATGGAGGAGTTTGCTAGCACTATTTTTGAGGAATCTCAGAAGTGATATTTTGGATATCAATGAATCCCATGGTGAAAAATGAAACATCCTCAGATAAAAGCTGGTGAGAAACCTTCTCAGAAACTGCCTTGTGGTGCGTGAATTCATCTAACAGAGTGACACTATTGCTTTCATTGAGAAGTTTGCTAACATAGTTTTTACAGAATCTGCAATGAGATAGACGGCAGTGCATTGAGAACTGAAATTTCTTGATAAAAATGAGAAAGATGAATGCAACTCACAGAGATACACTTTTCTCTTCATTGATCAGTTTGCTAACAGAGTTTTCTTGAAATCTGCCATCAGATACTTCTTAGCGCGATGAAGCCTACGGTGACAAAAAAACCATTCTCAGATAAAAACTAGAAAGAAGCTCTCTGGGAAACTGCTTTGTGATGTGTGAATTCAACTCACTGAATTACACCTGTGTTTCATAGAGCCATTTGCTAGCAATGTTTTTGTGAAATCTGAGAACTGATATTTCGGATGGCTTTGAAGAGTATCCGGCCATAGGAAATATCCTCAGATAAAAACGAGAAAGAAGCTTTCTAAGAAACTTCTTTGTGATGTGTGAATTCATCTCACATAGTTTCGTCTTTCTTTTCATGAAGCCTTTTGTTAACACTGTTCTCATGGAATCTGTAAAGTGATATTTGGGATCGCCTTGAGGCCTATGGTGAAAAAGGAAATATCCGCAGATAAAAACTAGAAAGAAGCTCTCTGAGAAACTGCTTTGTGATGTGTGAATTCAACTCACTGAATTACACCTGTATTTCATAGAGCCATTTGCTAGCAATGTTTTTGTGGAATCTGAGAACTGATATTTCGGATCGCTTTGAAGAGTATACGGCCATAGGAAATATCCTCAGATAAAAACGAGAAAGAAGCTTTCTAAGAAACTTCTTTGTGATGTGTGAATTCATCTCACACAGTTACACCTTTCTCTTCATGAAGCCTTTTGCTAACACTGTTCTCGTGGAATCTGTAAAGTGATATTTGGGAGCACCTTGAGGCCTATGGTGAAAAAGGAAATATCCACAGATAAAAACTGGAAAGAAGCGTTCTGAGAAACTGCATTGTGATGTGTGAATGCAACTCACAGAGATACACTTTCCTCTTCATTGATCAGTTTGCTAACACAGTTTTCTTGAAATCTGCCATCGGATACTTCTTAGCGCAATGAAGCTTAGGGTGACAAAGGAAATATCCTCAGATAAAAAGTAGAAAGAAGCTTTCTGAGAAACTGCTTTGTGATGTGTGAATTCAACTCACTGACTTACACCTGTATTTCGTGGAGCCGTTTGCTAGCCTTGTATTTGTGGTATCTGAGAACTGATAGTTCGGATCTCTTTGAAGAGTATAAGGACAAAGGAAATATCCTCAGATAAAAACGTGAAAGAAGCTTTCTGAGAAACTTCTTTGTGATATGTGAATTCATCTCACAGAGTTACAACTTAATCCTCATGAAGCAGTTGGCTAACACCGTTTTTTGGAATTTTCAAAGTGATATTTTAGAGCATTTTGAGGCCTATGGTGAAAAAGGAAATATCCACAGACAAAAACTGGAAAGAAGCTTTCGGAGAAATTTCATTGTGATGTGTGAATTCATCTCACTGAGTTACACCTGTACCTTTCATTGAGCAGTTTGCTAAGACTGTTCTCATCGAATTTGCAAAGTGATATTTGCGAGCACATATAGGACTATGGTGAAAAAGGAAATATCCTCAGAAAAAAACTGGAAAGAAGCGTTGTGAGAAACTGCATTGCGACGTGTGAATGCAACTCACAGAGTTACACCTTCCTTTTCGTTGTTCAGTTTGCTAACACTGTTTTCTTGAAATCTGCAATCGGATACTTCTTAGTGTAATGAAGCTTATGGTGAAAAAGGAAATATCCACAGACAAAAACTGGAAAGAAGCTTTCGGAGAAATTTCATTGTGATGTGTGAATTCATCTCACTGAGTTACACCTGTATTTGGAGGAGCCACTTGCCTGCCCTGTTTTTGTGGAATCTGAGAACTGTTATTTCGGATCGCTTTGGAGACTCTACGTCCAAAGGAAATATCCTCAGATAAAAACGAAAAAGAAGCTTTCTGAGAAACTTCTTTGTGCTTTGTGAATTCGTTTCACAGAGTTACACATTTCTCTTTATGAAGTCGTTTGCTAACACTGTTCTCATGGAATCTGCAAAGTGATATTTGGGAGCGCTTTGAGGGCTATGGTGAAAAAGGAAATATCCACGGATAAAAACTGTGAAGAAGCATTCTGAGAGACGGCATTGTGAGGTGGGAATGTTACTCACAGAGTTACACTTTTCTCTTCATTGATCAGTTTGCTAACACAGTTTTCTTGAAATCTGCAGTGGGATATTTTTTAGCATAATGAAACTTACGGTGACAAAGGAACTAACCTCAGATAAAAATGAGAAAGAAGCTTTCTGAGAAACTTCCTTGAGATGTGTGAATTCATCTCACTGAGTTACATCTGTATTTCATGAGCAGTTTGCTACACTGTTTTGGAATCTGAGAATGATATTTGGATCACATTGAAGCCTATGCTGACAAAGGAAATATCCTCAGATAAATAAAAAAGAAGCTTTCTGAGAAAGTTTTTTGTGATATGTGAATTCATCTCACAGAATTACACTGTTCTTCATGAAGCAGTTTGCTAACTGTTTTGTGGAATCTGCAATGATATTTGAGCATTGAGGCTATGGTGACAAAGGAAATATCTTCAGATGAAAACCAAAAAGAATCTTTCTGAGAAACTGCCTTGTGATGTGTGAATTAATCTCACAGAGTTACACCTTTCTTTTCATGGAGCAGTTTTCTAACACTTTATGTGGAATCTGTATAGGGATATTTGAGCTCATTGAGGCTATGGTGAAAAATATCCTCAGATAAAAACTGGAAAGAAGCTTTCTGAGAAACTGCTGTGATGTGAATTCATCACAGAGTTACACTTTCTTTCATTGATCAGTTTGCTAACACTGTTTTTGGAATCTGCAAAGATATTTAGTGCAATGAAGCTTAGTGACAAAGGAAATATCCTCAGATAAAAACTGGAAAGAAGCTTTCTGAGAAACTGCTCTGTGTTCTGTTAATTCATCTCACAGAGTTACACCTTTTTCATGAGCAGTTTGCTAACACTGTTTTGTGGAATCTGAGAATGATATTTGGAGCATTGAGGCTATGGTGAAAAGGAAATATCCTTACATAAAAACTGAAAAGAAGCTTTCAGAGAAACTGACTTGTGATATGTGAATTCATCTCAGAGAGTTACAACTTATTCTTCATTAAGCAGTTTGCTCACACTTCTTTCGGGGAATTTGCAAACGATTATTTGGGAGCACATTGAGGCCTATAGTGAATAAGAAAATATCCTCAGATTAAAACTAGAAAGAAGATTTCTAAGAAACTGCTTTCTAGTGTGTGAATTCATCTCACAGTGTTACATCGTTCTTTTCATTCAGCAGTTTGCTAATACTGTTTTCGTGGAATCTGCAATAGGATATTTTGGAGTACATTGAAGTCTCTGTTGACAAAGGAAATATCTTCCGTTCAAAACTGGAAAGAAGCTTTCTGAGAAACTGTTCTGTGTTGTGTTAATTCATCTCACAGAGTTACACCTTTCTTTTTATGGGGCAGTTTGCTAACACCGGTTTTTGTGAAATCTGCAAAGGGGCATTTGGGAGTACATTGAAGCCTATAGTGACAAAGGAATTATCCTCAGATAAAATCCAAAAAGAAGCTTTCTGTGAAACTGCTTTGGGATGTGTGAATTCACCTCACAGAGTTACACCTTTCTTTTCTTTGAGAAGTTTGCCAACACTTTTTTCATGGAAACTGAGAATGATATTTGGAGCATTGAGGCTATGGTGAAAAGGAAATATCCTCAGATAAAACGAAAGAAGCTTTCTGAGAAACTTCTTTGTGATGTGAATTCATCTCACAGTTACACCTTTCTTCATGAAGTTTGCTAACACTGTTTTGTGGAATCTGCAAGTGATATTTGGAGCATTGAGCTATGGTGAAAAGAAAATATCCTCAGATAAAAACTGGAAAGAAGTTTCCTGAGAAACTACTTTGTGATGCGTGAATTCACCTCACAGAGTTACACTGTTATTTTCACTGAGCAGTTTGCTAACACAGTTTTCTTGGATTCTGCAAAGTGATATTTAGTGCAATGAAGCTTAGTGACAAAGGAAATATCTCAGATAAAACTTGAAAGAAGCATTCTGAGAAACTAACTTCTTTGTGATGTGAATTCATCTCACAGTTACACCTTTTTCATGGATCAGTTTGCTAACACTGTTTTGTGGAATCTGAAATGATATTTGGAGCATTGAGGCTATGGTGAAAAATATCCTCAGATAAATCTAGAAAGAAGCTTTCTGAGAAACTTCTTGTGATGTGTGAATTCATCTCACAGAGTTACAACTTTCTTTCCATGGAGCAGTTTGCTAAACTGTTTTCATGTAATCTTCAAGGGGATATTTGGGAGCACATTGAGGCCAATTGTGAAAAACTAAATGTCCTCAGATAAAAACAAAAAGATGCGTTCTGAGAAACTGCTTTGTGATGTGTGAATTCATCTCACAGTGTTACACTTTTCTTTTCATTGAGCGGTTTGCTAACAATGTTTTCTTGGAATCTGCAAGAGATATTTGGGGCATTGAGGCTATGGTGAAAAGGAAATATCCTCATATAAAAAATGGAAAGAAGCTTTCTGAGAAACTGCTTTGTGATATGTTAATTCAACTCAGAGTTACACTTTCTTTCATTGATCAGTTTGCTAACAGTTTTCTTGAATCTGCAAAGGATATTTAGTGCAATGAAGCTGATGGTGGCAAAGGAAATATCCTCAGATAAAAATCAGAAAGAAGCTTTCTGAGAAACTGCTTTGTGATGTGTGAATTCATCTAACAGAGTTGCACCACTATTTCGTGGAGCCATTTGCTAGCACTGATTTTGTGTATTCTGAGAACTGATATTTCGGATCAGTTTGAAGAGTATAAGGACAAAGGAAATGTCCTCAGATAAAAACCAGAAAGGAGCTTTCTGAGAAACTGCTTTGTGATGTGTGAATTCATTTCACATAGTTACACTTTCTTCATGAAGTTTGCTAACTGTTTTGGAATCTGCAAGTGATATTTGGAGCATTGAGGCTATGGTGAAAAAGGAAATATCATCCGATAAAAACTGGAAAGAAGCTTTCTGAGAAACTGCTTTGTGATGTGAATTCAACTCAGAGTTACACTTTCTTCATTGATCAGTTTGCTACACTGTTTTGGAATCTGAAGTGATATTTGGAGCATTGAGGCCTATGGTGAAAAGGAAATATCCTCAGATAAAAAAGAAAAAGAATCCTTCTGAGAAACTGCTCTGTGTTCTGTTAATTCATCTCACAGAGTTACCTTTCTTCATGAAGCAGTTTGCTAACACTTTTTGTGGAATCTGAGAACTGATATTTGGATCTCTTTGAAGAGTATGACAAAGGAAATATCCTCAGATAAAAACTGAAAGAAGCTTTCTGAGAAACTTTGTGATGTGAATTCATCTCACAGAGTTACACTTCTCTTCATGAAGTTTGCTAACACTGTTTTCTTGGAATCTGCAAGTGATATTTGGGAGCATTTTGATGCATATGGTGAAAAGGGAAATACCCTCAGAGGAAAACTGGAAAGTAGCTTTCTGAGAAACTGCTCTGTGTTCTGTTAATTCATCTCACAGAGTTACATCTTTCCCTTCATGATCAGTTTGCTACACTGTTTTGGAATCTGCAATGATATTTAGTGCAAGGAAGCTTATGGTGAAAAAGGAACTATTCTCAGATAAAAAGTAGAAAGAAGTTTTCTGAGAAACTGCTTTGTGATGTGTGAAATCAACTCACTGAGTTACACGTGTATTTCATGGAGATGTTTGCTAGCCCTTTTTGTGGAATCTGCAATGATATTTGGGAGCATTGAGGCTATGGTGAAAAATATCCTCAGATAAAACTGAAAGAAGCTTTCTGAGAAACTTCTCTCTGTTCTGCTAATTCATCTCACAGAGTTACCTTTCTTCATTAAGCAGTTTGCTACACTGTTTCTGGAATCTGCAAAGATATTTGGGATCATTGAAGTCTATGGTGACAAAGGAAATATCCTCATATAAAAACCAGAAAGCTTTCTGAGAAACTGCTTTGGATGTGTGAATTCATCTCAGAGTTACACCTTTCTTCATGTAGCAGTTTGCTAACATTCTTTTGTGAAATCTGCAAAGCGATATTTGGAGCATTGAGCTATGGTGAAAAGGAAATATCCTCAAAAAAAAACTAGAAAGAAGCTTTCTGATAAACTTCTTTGTGATGTGTGAATTCATCTCACAGAGTTACACTTTCTTCATGATCAGTTTGCTAACAGTTTCATGAAATCTGCAATAAGATATTCGGGAGTGCATTGAAGCTTATGGTGACAAAGGAAATATACTCAGATAAAAACTAGAAAGGAGCTTTCTGAGAAACTGGTTTCTAATGTGTGAATTCATCTCAGAGAGTTACACCTTTTCATGAGCAGTTTGCTAACACTGTTTTGTGGAATCTGAAGTGATATTTGGAGCTTTGAAGAGAAAAGGAAATATCCTCAGATAAAAACTAGAAAGAAGCTTTCTGTGAAACTTCTTTGTAATGTGTGAATCCATCTCAGACAGTTACACCTTTCTCTTCATGGAGCCATTTGCTAACACCATTTTTGTGGAATCTGCAAAGTGATATTTGGAGCATTGAGGCCTATGGTGAAAAATATCCTCAGATAAAAACTGGAAGAAGCTTTCTGAGAAACTGCTCTGTGTTCTGTTAATTCATCTCACAGAGTTACACTTTCTTCATTGATCAGTTTGCTACACTGTTTTCTTGAAATCTGCAAGTGATATTTGGGAGCATTGAGGCCTATGGTGAAAAATATCCTCAGATAAAAACTGAAAGAAGCTTTCTGAAACTTCTTTGTGATGTGTGAATTAAACACACAGAGTTACACCTTTTTCATGGAGCAGTTTGCTACACTGTTTTGGAATCTGAGAACTGATATTTGGAGCATTGAGGCCTATGGTGACAAAGGAAATATCCTCAGATAAAAACTTGAAAGAAGCTTTCTGAGAAACTTCTTTGTGATATATGAATTCATCTCCCAGAGTTACAACTTAGTCTTCATGGGGGAGTTTGCTAACATTGTTCTTGTGGAATGTGCAAAGTGATATTTGGGAGCACTTTGAGGCTATGGTGAAAAATATCCTCAGATAAAAACTAGAAAAAGCTTTCTGAGAAACTGCTTTGATGTGTGAATTCATCTCACAGTTACACTTTCTTCATTGATCAGTTTGCTAACATTGTTCTCGTGGAATCTGCAAAGTGATATTTGGAATCACTTTGAGGCCTATGCTGATAAAGGAAATATCCACAGATAAAAATTGGAAAGAAGCTTTCTGAAACTGCTCTGTGTTCTGTTAATTCATCTCACAGAGTTACACCATTTTTTTCATTGAGCTGTTTGAAAACACTGTTTTCGTGTAATCTGCAAAGGGATACTTGGGAGTGCATTGAGGCCTATGTTGAAAAATGAAATATCCCCAGGTAAAAACTAGAAAGAAGCTTTCTGAAAAACTGCTTTTTGATGTGTGAATTCATCTCACAGAGTTACACTGTACCTTTCATTGAGCAGTTTGCTAACACTGTTTTCTTGGAATCTGAGACCTGATATTTCAGAATGCTTTGAAGAATATAAGGACAAAGGAAATATCCTCAGATAAAAAAGAGAAAGAAGCATTCTGATAAACTAGTTTGTGTTGTGTTAATTCATCTCACAGAGTTACACTTTCTTCATGAAGTTTGCTAACACTGTTTTCATGGAATCTGCAAAGTGATATTTGGAGCATTGAGGCTATGGTGAAAAGGAAATATCCTCAGATAAAACTAAAGAAGCTTTCTGAGAAACTTGCTTTCTGATGTGAATTCATCTCACAGAGTTACACTTTTCTCATGAGCAGTTTGCTAACACTGTTTCTGGAATCTGCAAGTGATATTTGGGAGCATTGAGGCTATGGTGAAAAAATATCCTCAGATAAAACCAAAAAGAAGTTTTCTCAGGTTTTGTGTTGAGTGAACCCGTCTCACAGAGTTACACTGTTGCTTTCATTGGGCAATGTGCTAACACAGTTTTCTTGGAATCTTCAATGGGATATTTCGTAGTGCATTGAAGCTTTTTGTGAAAATGGAAATACCATCATATAAAAAGTAGAAAAAAGCTTTCTGAGAAACTGTCATGTGTGAATTCATCTCACTGAGTTACATCTTTCTTTTCATGGAGCCGTTTGCTAACACTGTTTTGTGGAATCTGAAAGTGATATTTGGAGCATTGAGGCTATGGTGAAAAGGAAATATCCTCAGATAAAAACTAGAAAGAAGCTTTATGAGAAACTTTTTGATATGTGAATTCATCTCACAGTTACACTTTCTTCATTGATCAGTTTGCTAACACTGTTCTGTGGAATCTGCAAGTGATATTTGGGAGCATTGAGGCTATGGTGAAAAGGAAATATCCTCAGATAAAAACAAAAAGGAACTTTCTGAGTATCTGTTGTGTGATGAGTGAATTCATCTCACAGGGTAACACTGTTCTTTTCATGGAGCAGTTTGCTAACACAGTTTTCTTGATATGTGCAATGATATTTGGAGCATTGAGGCTATGGTGACAAAGGAAATATCCTCAGATAAAAAAGGGAAAGAAGCATTCTGATAAACTTTTTGTGATATGTGAATTCATCACACTCAGTTACAACACCCTTTTCATGGAGCAGTTTGCTAACACTGTTTTCGTGGAATCTGAAAGTGATATTTGGGAGCTTTGAGGCTATGGTGACAAAGGAAATATCCTCAGATAAAAATGAAAAAGAAGCTTTCTGAAACTGCTTGTGATGTGTGAATTCATCTCACAGAGTTACACTCTTCATGAAGCAGTTTGCTACACTGTTTTGGAATCTGCAAAGTGATATTTGGAGCATTGAGGCTATGGTGAAAAAGGAAATATCCTCAGATAAAACGCAAAAAGAAGGTTTCTGGGAAACTGCTGTGTGTTGTTTCAATTCATCCCAGAGAGTTACACTGCCCCTTTCAGTGAGCAGTTTGTTCACACTGTTTTCATGGAATCTACAAAGGGATCTTTGGGAGGGCATTGAGGCCTATGGTGAAAAAGGAAATATCCTCAGATAAAAACTAGAAGGAAGCTTTCTTAGAAAATGCTTTATGAAGTGTGAATTCATCTCACTG
This sequence comes from Cercopithecus mona, assembly GCA_014849445.1. Classification (NCBI taxonomy): domain Eukaryota; kingdom Metazoa; phylum Chordata; class Mammalia; order Primates; family Cercopithecidae; genus Cercopithecus; species Cercopithecus mona. Next base: position 19,369 of record JABBCR010000846.1, read on the forward strand.
AGTTACACTGTTCTTTCCATTGATCAGTTTGCTAACAGTTTTCTTGGAATCTACAATGGTATATTTCGGAGTGCATTGAAGCTTCTGGTGACAATGGAAACATCCTCAGATAAAAACTAGAAAGAAGCTTTCTGAGAAACTTCTTTGTGGTCTGTGAATTCATCTCACAGTTACACTTTTTCATGAGCAGTTTGCTAACACTGTTTTCTGGAATCTGAGAACTGATATTTGGAGCATTGAGGCTATGGTGAAAAATATCCTCAGATAAAAATGACACAGAAGCTTCCTGAGAAACTGTTTTGTGATGGGTCAATTTATCTCACAGTGTTACACTTTCTCTTCATGAAGTTTGCTAACACTGTTTTGGAATCTGCAAAGTGATATTTGGAGCGCATTGAGGCTATGGTGAAAAGGAAATATACTCAGACAAAAACTAGAACGAAGCTGTCTGGGAAATTGCTTTGTTATATGTGAATTCATCTCACTGAGTTACCCTGTCTTTTTCATGAGCAGTTTGCTAACACAGTTTTCTTGAATCTGCAATGATATTTTAGCAATGAAGCTATGGTGAAAAATATCATCAGATAAAAACTAGAAAGAATCTTTCTGAGAAACTGCTTTGTGATGTTAATTCAACTCACAGAGTTACACCTTTTTCATGAGCAGTTTGCTAACACTGTTTTTGGAATCTGAGAATGATATTTGGAGCATTGAGGCTATGGTGACAAAGAAAATATCCTCAGATAAAAACTAGAAAGAAGATTTCTGAAAAAGTTTTGGCAATGTGTGAATTCATCTCACAGAATTACACTTTTTCTTCATGGAGCAGCTCGCTCACACACTTTACATGGAAACTGCAAAGGGATATTTGGGAGCGCATTGAGGCATATAGTGAAAAGTTAAATATCCTGAGATAAAAAATAGAAAGAAGCTTTCTGAGAAACTACTTTGTGATGTGTGAATACATCTCACAGAGTTACACTGTTCTTTTCATTGAGATGTTTGCTAACACTGTTTTCTTGGAATCTGCAATGGGATATTTTGGAGCACCTTGAAGCTTATGGTGACAAATGAAATATCCTCAGATAAAAAAGAAAAAGAATCCTTCTGAGAAACTGCTTTGTGATGTGAATTCATCTCAGAGTTACACCTTTTTCATGAGCAGTTTGCTAACTGTTTGTGGAATCTGAGTGATATTTGGAGCATTGAGGCTATGGTGACAATGGAAATATCCTCACATAAAAACTAGACAGAAGCTTTTTGAAAAACTTCTTCGTGATGTGTGAATTCATCTCACAGAGTTACACTCTTCATGAGCAGTTTGCTACACTGTTTTCTTGGAATCTGCAAGTGATATTTGAGCATTGAGGCTATGGTGACATAGGAAATACCCTCAGATAAAAACTAGAAGGAAGATTGCTGAGGAAGTACTTTGTGATGTGTGAATTCATCTCAGACAGTTACACCTTTCATTTCATGGATCAGTTTGCTAATACTCTTTGTGTGGAATCTGCAAAGGAATCTTTGGGAGTGCATTGAGGTCTATAGTGAAAAAGTAAATAGCCTCAGATAAAAACTGGAAAGAAGCTTTCTGAGAAATTGTTTAGTGATGTGTGAACTCATCTCACAGAGTTACACGTTTCTTTTCATGGATCAGTTTGCTAACAGTTTTCTTGAAATCTGCAATGATATTTGGGAGCGCATTGAGGCTATGGTGAAAAAAATATCCTCAGATAAAAAGAAAGAAGCTTTCAGAGAAACTGCTTTGTGATGTGTGAATTCATTTCACAGAGTTACACCTTTTTCATGAAGTTTGCTAACACTTTTTTGTGGAATCTGAGAATGATATTTGGAGCATTGAGGCTACGGTGAAATAGGAAGTATCCTCAGATAAAAACTGTAAGAAGCTTTCTGAGAAACTGCTCTGTGTTCTGTTAATTCATCTCACAGAGTTACACTTCTTCATGAAGCAGTTTGCTAACACTCTTTTCTTGGAATCTGCAAAGTGATATTTGGAGCTCATTGAGCTATGGTGAAAAATGATATATCCTCAGATAAAAACTAAAAAGAAACTTTCTGAGAAACGGCTTTGTGATGTGTGAATTCATCTCACAGTGTTACACTGTTCTCTTCATTTAGCAGTGTGCTAACACTGTTGTCTTTAAATCTGCAATGGAATATTTGGAGCATTGAGGCTATGGTGAAAAGGGAATATCCTCAGATATTAACTAGAAAGAAGATTTATGAGAAACTGCTTTGTGGTGTGTGAGTTCATCTCAAGAGTTACACCGTTCTTTTTATGGAGCAGTTTGCTAACACTTTTTTAATGGAATCTGAGAATGATATTTGGAGCTTTGAAGCTATGGTGAAAAAAATATCCTCAGATAAAAACTGAAAGAAGCTTTCTGAGAAACAGCTTTGTGATGTGTGATTTCCTCTCACTGAGTTACACCTGTATTTCGTGGAGCCATTTGCTAACACTTTTCTTGAAATCTGCAAGTGAAATTTGGAAGCCCATAGAGGGCTATGGTGAAAAAGGAAATATCTTCCGTTCAAAACTGGAAATAAGCTTTCTGAGAAACTGCTCTGTGTTCTGTTAATTCATCTCACAGAGTTACACTTTCTTTTCATGAGCAGTTTGCTAACAGTTTTCTTGAATCTGCAAGTGATATTTGGAGCATTGAGGCTATGTTGAAAAAGGAAATACCCTCAGATGAAAACTGGAAAGAAGCTTTCTGAGAAACTGCTCTGTGTTCTGTTAATTCATCTCACAGAGTTACACCTCCTTTTCATGGAGCCGTTTGCTAAAACTGCTTGTGTGGAACCTGCAAAAAGATATTTGGAAGTGCATTGAGGCCTACGGTGAAAAAGTAAATATCTTCCGTTCAAAACTGGAAAGAAGCTTTCTGAGAAACTGCTCTTTGTTCTTTTAATTCATCTCACAGAGTTACACTTTTTTCATGAGCAGTTTGCTAACACTGTTTTCTGGAATCTGCAAAGTGATATTTGGAGCATTGAGGCTATGGTGAAAAAGGAAATATCTTCCGTTCAAAACTGGAAAGAAGCTTTCTGAGAAACTGCTCTGTGTTCTGTTAATTCATCTCACAGAGTTACACTTTCCCTTCAAGCAGCCTTTCGCTAAGGCTGTTCTTGTGGAATTGGCAAAGGGATATTTGGAAGCCCATAGAGGGCTATGGTGAAAAAGGAAATATCTTCCGTTCAAAACTGGAAAGAAGCTTTCTGAGAAACTGCTGTGTGTTCTCTGAATTCATCTCACAGAGTTACATCTTTCCCTTCAAGAAGCCTTTCGCTAAGACTGTTTTCGTGGAATTTGCAAATTGATATTTGGGAGGGCTTTGAGGCCTCTGGTGAAAAAGGAAATATCCACAGATAAAAACTGGAAAGAAGGGTTCTGAGAAAGTGCGTTGTGATGTGTGACTTCAACTCACTGTATTACACCTGTGTTTTGAGGCGCCATTTGCTAGACCTGTTTTTGTGGAATCTGAAAGTGATATTTGGAAGCCAATGGAGGGCTATGGTCAAAGGGAAGTATCCTCAGATAACAACTGGAAAGAAGCTTTCTGAGAAACTGCTCTGTGTTCTTTGAATTCATCTCACAGAGTTACATCTTTCCCTTCATTGATCAGTTTGCTACACTGTTTTGGAATCTGCAAAGTGATATTTGGGAGCATAGAGCTATGGTGAAAAAGGAAATATCTTCCGTTCAAAACTGGAAAGAAGCTTTCTGAGAAACTGCTCTGTGTTCTGTTAATTCATCTCACAGAGTTACATCTTTCCCTTCAAGAAGCATTTCGCTAAGGCTGTTCTTGTGGAATTGGCAAAGGGATATTTGGAAGCCCATAGAGGGCTATGGTGAAAAAGGAAATATCTTCCGTTCAAAACTGGATAGAAGCTTTCTGAGAAACTGCTCTGTGTTCTGTTAATTCATCTCACAGAGTTACATCTTTCCCTTCATTGATCAGTTTGCTAACACTGTTTCTTGAAATCTGCAATGATATTTGGAGCATTGAGCTATGGTGAAAATATCCTCAGATAAAAACTGAAAGGAAGCTTTCTGAAAAACTGCTTTGTGAACTGTGAATTCGTCTCACAGAGTTACAGCTTTCCCTTCAAGAAGCGGTTTGCTAAGACTGTTCTTGTGGAATTTGCAAAGTGATATTTGGAAGCAGATGGAGGGCTATGGTGAAAAACAAAATATCCTCAGATAAAAACTGTAAAGAAGCTTTCTGAGAAACTGCTCTGTGTTCTGTTAATTCATCTCACAGAGTTACTTTCTCTTCATGAAGCAGTTTGCTAACACTGTTTTGGAATCTGCAAAGTGATATTTGGGAGCATTGAGGCCTATGGTGAAAATATCCTCAGATAAAAACTGGAAAGAAGCTTTCTGAGAAACTGCTGTGTGTTCTGTTAATTCATCTCACAGAGTTACATCTTTCCCTTCATTGATCAGTTTGCTAACACTGTTTCTTGAATCTGCAATGATATTTGGAGCATTGAGCTATGGTGAAAAGGAAATATCCTCAGATAAAAACTGAAAGAAGCTTTCTGAGAAACTTCTTTGTGATGTGAATTCAACTCACAGAGTTACACTTTCTTCATGAGCAGTTTGCTAACACTGTTTTGTGGAATCTGCAAGTGATATTTGGGAGCATTGAGGCCTATGGTGAAAATGGAAATGTCCTCAGACAAATACTTGAAAGAAGCTTTCTGAGAAACTGCTATGTGATGTGTGAATTCATATCACAGATTTACACTTTCTTCATGAGCAGTTTGCTAACACTGTTTTGGAATCTGCAAAGTGATATTTGGGAGCGCATTGAGGGCTATGGTGAAAAGGAAATATCCTCAGATAAAAAGAAAGAAGCTTTCTGAGAAACTGCTTTGATGTGTGAATTCATCACAGAGTTACACTTTCTCTTCATGAAGTTTGCTAACACAGTTTTCTTGAAATCTGCAATGATATTTGGAGCATTGAGCTATGGTGAAAAAGGAAACATCCTCAGATAAAAACTGGAAAGAAGCTATCTGAGAAACTGCTTTGTGATGTGTGAATTCATCTCACAGAGTTACACTTTTGTGTTCATTGATCAGTTTTGTAACACAGTTTTCTTGAAATCTGCAGTAGGATATTTCTTTGCACAATGAAGCTTATGATGACAAAGGAAATATCTTCAGGTAAAAAGTAGAAAGAAGCTTTCTGAGAAACTGTTTTGTGGTGTGTGAATTCAAATCACTGAGTTACACCTGTATTTCTTGGAGCTATTTGCTAGTCTTGTTTTTGTGGAATCTGAGAACTGATATTTGGATCATTGAAGAATATATGACAAAGGAAATATCTTCAGATAAAAACTGTAAAGAAGCATTCTGAGAAAATGCATTGTGGTCTGTGAATTCATCTCACAGAGTTCCACCTTTCTGTTCATGTAGCTGTTTGCTAACACTCTTCTCGTGGAATCTGCAAAGTGATATTTGGGAGCGCATTGAGGGCTACAGTGAAAAAGGAAATATCTTCAGATAAAAACTGAAAAGAAGCGTTCTGAGAAACTGCATTGTGATCTGTGAATTCATCTCACAGAGTTCCACCTTTCTGTTCATGTAGCTGTTTGCTAACACTCTTCTCGTGGAATCTGCAAAGTGATATTTGGGAGCACATTGAGGGTTACAGTGAAAAAGGAAATATCTTCAGATAAAAACTGAAAAGAAGAGTTCTGAGAAAATTCATTGTGACATGTGAATGCAATTCACAGAGTTACACTTTTCTCTTCATTGATCAGTTTGCTAACACTGTTTTCTGCAAATCTGCAATGGGATATTTCTTTGCACAATGAAGCTTATGATGACAAAGGAAATATCATCAGATAAAAAGTAGAAAGAGGTTTTCTCAGAAACTGCTTTGTAATTTGTGAATTCAACTCACTGAGTTACAACTGTATTTCATGGAGCTGTTTCCTAGTACAGTTTTTGTTGAATCTGAGTGATATTTGGGAGCATTGAGGCTATGGTGAAAAGAAATATCCCCAGATAAAAATGAGAAAGTTGTTTTTTGAGAAATATCTTTCTGATCATTGAATTCATCTCACAGAGTTCCACCTTTCTGTTCATGTAGCTGTTTGCTAACATCTTGTCGTGGAATCTACAAAGTGATATTTGGGAGCACATGGAGGGCTACAGTGAAAATTGATATATCTTCAGATAAAAACTGTAAAGAAGCATTCTGAGGAACTGCATCGTGATGTGTGAATGCAATCACAGAGTTACACTTTCTTCATTCAGTTTGCTAACACTGTTCTTGGAATCTGCAATGATATTTTAGTGCAATGAAGCTTAGGGTGACAAAGGAAATATCCCAGATGAAAAACAAAAAGAAGCTTTCTGAGAAACTTTCATGTGGTGTGTGAATTCATCTGACAGAATTACACTTCTTCATGAAGTTTGCTAACACTGTTTGGAATCTGCAATGATATTTGGAGCATTGAGCTATGGTGAAAAATATCCTCAGATAAAACGAAAGAAGCTTTCTGAGAAACTTCTTTGTGATGTGAATTCATCTCAGAGTTACCTTTCTTCATGAAGTTTGCTAACACTGTTCTTGTGGAATCTGCAAAGTGATATTTGGGCATTGAGGCTATGGTGAAAAATATCCTCAGATAAAAACTGAAAGAAGCTTTCTGAAACTGCTTTGTGTGAATTCAACTCACAGAGTTACTTTCTTCATTGATCAGTTTGCTAACACTGTTTTCTTGAATCTGCAATGATATTTGGAGCATTGAGGCTATGGTGAAAAATATCCTCAGATAAAAACTAGAAAGAAGCTTTCTGAGAAACTGCTTTGTGATGTGAATTCAACTCACAGAGTTACACTTTCTTCATGAAGTTTGCTAACTGTTTTGTGGAATCTGCAATGATATTTGGAGCATTGAGGCTATGGTGAAAAGGAAAGATCGTCAGATAAAAACTAAAAGGAAGCTTTCTGAGAAACTTCTTTGTGATGCATGAATTCAACTCACAGAGTTACACCTTTCTTTTAATGGAGCAGTTTGCTAACACTGTTTTTATGGAATCTGCATAGGTATGTTAGGGGAACGCATTGAGGCCTATAGAGAAAAGAGAAATATCCTCAGATAAAAACTAGAAAGAAGCTTTCTGAGAAACTTCTATGTGATGTGTGAATTCATCTCACAGAGTTACACCTTTCTTCATGAAGTTTGCTAACACTGTTTTGTGGAATCTGCAAAGTGATATTTGGAGCATTGAGGCTATGGTGAAAAGGAAATATCCAGATAAAACTGGAAAGAAGCTTTCTGAGAAACTGATTTGTGATGCTTGCATTCATCACACAGAGTTACACCTTTCTTCATGAAGTTTGCTAACACTGTTTTGTGGAATCTGCAAAGTGATATTTGGAGCATTGAGCTATGGTGAAAAGAAAATATCATCATATAAAAACTAGAAAGACTTTCTGAGAAACTGTTCTGTGACGTGTGTATTCATCTCACAGAGTTACACTTTTCTTTTTATGGGGCAGTTTGCTAACACAGTTTTCTTGGATTCTACATAGGGATATTTGGGTGAACATTGAGGCCTATAGAGAAAAAGGAAATATCCTCATAGAAAATCCAAAAAGAAGCTTTCTGAGAAACTGCTTTGTGATGTGTGAATTTACCTCACAGAGTTACACCATTCTTTTCATTGAGAAGCTTGCTAACACTTTTTCATTTAATCAGCAATGGGATATTCGGGAACACATTGAGGAATATGGTGAAGAAGGAAATATCCTCAGATAAAAACTAGAAGGAAGCTTTCTGAGAAACTGCCTTGTGATGTGTGAATTCATCTCACAGAGTTACCACTTTCTCTTCATGAAGCAGTTTGCTAACACAGTTTTCTTGGAATCTACAATGGGATATATTGGAGTGCATTGAAGCTAATTGTGACAAAGGAAATATCCTCACATAAAAACTAGCAAGAAGCTTCCTGAGAAACCGCTTTGTGATGTGTGAACTCAACTCACAGAGTTACACTTTTTCATGGAGCAGTTTGCTAACACTGTTCTCGTGGAATCTGCAAGTGATATTTGGAAGCCCATAGAGGGCTATGGTGAAAAAGGAAATATCTTCCGTTCAAAACTGGAAAGAATCTTTCTGAGAAAGTGCTCTGTGTTCTGTTAATTCATCTCACAGAGTTACACTTTCTTCATTGATCAGTTTGCTAACACAGTTTTCTTGAAATCTGCAAGTGATATTTGGAGCATTGAGGCTTATGGTGAAAAGGGAAACATCCTCAGATAAAAACTAGAAAGAAGCTTTCTGAGAAACTGCTTTGTGATATGTGAATTCACCTCACACAGTTTCATGATTCTCTTCAATGATCAGTTTGCTAACACTGCTTTCATGGAATCTGCAAGTGATATTTTGGATCCTTTGAAATATATATGGTGAAGGAAATATCTTTAGATAAAAACTAGAAAGAAGCTTTCTAAAAAACTGCTTTGTGTTGTGAGAATTCATCTCACAAAGTTACACCTTTCTTTCCTTGGAGCAGTTTGCTAACACTGTTTTCATGGCATCTGCAAAGTGATATTTGGAGCACTTTGAGAGCTATGGTGAAAAAATATCCTCAGATAAAACTGGAAAGAAGCTTTCTGAGAAACTGCTTGTGATGTGAATTCATCACACAGAGTTACACTTTTCTTTCATTGATCAGTTTGCTAACACTGTTCTTGGAATCTGCAATGATATTTTAGCATTGAAGCTATGGTGAAAAGGAAATATCCTCAGATACATATGATTACCTTGTCATACACAGTAAAAGCATTTGGGAAAATTGAAAACTTTTTTCATGATTTATAAAAACAAACCCCAGAAAACTCTCAGCATGATAAGAACAGAAGGCACCACTTCCAACCCCATTAAGGGCAGATTTCAAAACCCACAGGTAACATTATATTAAATGGCATAAGATTGAATGCTTTTCTATTAAATCAGAGAAAAAAATAGAATATCTGTTGGTACGCTTTCAATTCAGCATTATACTAGAGATCTAAATGCAATAAGGTAAGAAAAATAGAAGTATTGAAAAGATTGAAAAGGAAGAATTGAAATTGTCTTTATTCACAGATAATGGCTGTGTATGTTAATAATCCCAGAAATCTACAAAAATCTACCAAAAGTAATTAGTGAGTTTGATAATGTCACAGAATATAAGCTCAATATAAGTAGTCTTGTG
>JABBCR010000939.1:0-48762 GCA_014849445.1 Cercopithecus mona
TTATCATACACAGTAAAAGCATTTGGCAAAATTGAAAACTTTTTTCATGATTTTTATAAAAACAAATCCCAGAAAACTCTCAGCATGATAAAAACAGAAGGCAACACTTCCAACCCCGTTAAGGATAGATTTGAAAAAAACTCACAGGTAACATTATATTAAATGGCATAAGATTGAATGCTTTTCTATTAAATCAGAGAAAAAAGTAGAATAGCTGTTGTTACTCTTTCAATTTAGCATTCTACTAGAGATCTAAATCAATGCAATAAAGTAAGAAAAATAAAAGTATCAAAAAGATTGAAAAGAAAGAATTGAAGCTGTCTGTATTCACAGATAATGACTGTGTATATTAACAATCCTAGAAATCTACAAAAATCTACCAAAAGTAATTAGTGAGTTTGATAATGTCACAGAATATAAGCTCAATATAAGTAGTCTTGTGTATTTCTGTATATTAGCAACGAGCATTTGGAAAAGGAAGTAAAAAACAGTGTCATTTAAAGTAACATCTAAATACATGTTTTCTTATAAATAAATTCAACAGGCTGGGCGCAGTGGCTCACGCTTATAATCTTAGCACTTTGGGAGGCTGAGGTGGGCAGACCATGAGGTCAAGAGATTGAGACCATCATGCGTAACATGGTGAAACCCAGTCTCTACTAAAAATGCAAAAAATTAGCTGGGTGTGGTGGCATGTACCTGTAGTCCCAGCTACTGGGGAGGCTGAGACAGGAGGATCACTTGAACCTGGGAGGCAGAGGTTGCAGCAAGCCGAGATTGCATCACTGCCCTCTAGCCTGGGTAACAGAGCAAGATTCTGTCTCAAAAAAAAAAAAAAAAAAAAAAAAAAAGGAAAGAAAGAGAGAGGGAGGTAAGGAGGGAGGGAGAGAAGAAAGAAAGAAAATCAACAAAATTTATGTAAGGCCAGTACACCAAAAACTCCAAAAAATTGCTTTAAGAAATTATGAAAGAACTCAATTAGTGTGGAGATAAACCTTGTCATGGATCAGAAGAGTTATGTTTAAAAAGTCAGCTTTTCATCAGTTGATTTCCAGATCCAATGCAATTCTAATAAAAATTCCAAGCAGCATTGTGGTAGAAAATTACAAGTTGATTCTACTATTTATATGGTAATATCAATGATCAAGATAATAAAGGAGCAATATTATAAGATAATAATGGTGAATGAATTCACTACCTATTCCCACAATTACTCTGCAGCTATGAAAATCATGTGTTTTGTTGGAAAAAAAATAGAATATATATCAGTGGAAGGGAAGAGAGAATCCAGAAATAGATACTCATATATATGTCTAATTAATGATTCATAGGGCATATTTATATATACAAACCCACACACACACACACACATATGTGACCTAGGGAAATTTTCCAATCTTTCTGAGTTTGTTTTCTCATCGGGAACAGGATAATACCTAAGTAACAGGCTAGTTCATAGATTTAAATATGATCCCGTGGCAGAGGACATGAACCATAATTAATTGTTAAGAATATATTTACACTGAACTCTCCTTTATCCATGTGAAAATTGTAGACAAACAACAATTGACAAAGAATAGACAGAATGTTCTAAGCAAAATATTATTTATTCCTTTGTTTCTGGAAAGAAGTCACACATACATATAGTAAAAATAATTGGAGAGGACCTAGTTCATATTGAACAATCTTCCCCAAACCCTGAAACAGGTCTACTTTCTAACACCAGAGATGTCTTGACTGAGTCCAACCCCTGCAATCTCCTCTGTCTGGAATAGACAGAGGAAGTTTGCTCCAGCCTTAGAACAGCATGGGCTGGCAAGCGTTCTCAGAGAGGCTCTCAGCTTCAACTCTAAAGGGCCTGAGGAATATGTGCAAGTGGGTCGGGTTAAGGCCAAGCTGAACCACACGACCAGGGCTCTCACCAGCGCCAAAGTCAGTGGAAGGATATCAGTCCCCAGAGCTCTGTTACAGGCCATGGATGCTCCATGGAGGGGTGGTGAGCATATGGATAACAATCAGGAGAAACATCGGTAATGGACAGGAGGCATAAATAAACCATGTCCACCCTCCTCTACAACCCAGGAAAGTTCTCCTTCAAAAAACGATGTCTTGAAGAAAACAGGTACAAATCTTTGTGACTTTGGATTAGACATTTTTTAAGTAGGCACAAACAATCCAAAAATAGATGGAGAAATGGACTTCATCAAAATAAAAACTGATATGCTTCAAAGGACACTGTCAAGGAAGTGAAAAGATAATCCACATAATGGGAGAACTATTTCCAAATTATATATTTGACACAGGTCTAGTACCTAGAGTATATAAGGAATTCATATAACTGAGCAAAAACGACAAACAACCAAATTTAACAATGGGAAAAAAAGCTGTGAGTAGAGGTTTCTCTAAGGAAACACACAAATGGCCAAGAAGCACATGCTAAGATGTTCAATGTTTTTCATCATTAGGAAAATGTAAATTTAAACCAAAATGAGATACCACTTCACACCCACTACTATGACTTAAGAAAAAAATAAAAACCATACATGTTTGGAAAGTTATGGAGAATATGGAATTCTCATATATTACTGTTGGGAATGTAAAATGTCATAGCTACTGAATTTGGTGAACAGTGTGTGAGTTCCTCAAAAAGTTTAACACACACACAAAAAAGTTAAGCATAAAGTGACATATGATGCAGCAATTGCACTCTTAGGCTTATAACCAAGAAAATGAAAAACAGGTGTTCACTCAAAAACTTGTACAAAGCTGTTCATAGCAGCATTATTCTTAATAGTTAAAAAGTGGAAACATCTTAAACCACCATCAGTTGATGAATAAACAAAATGTGGTGTAACCATATAGTGGCATATTATTGGGCCGTAAAAGTTCATGTACTGATGCAGGTTACGAAGGATGAAACTTGAGAACAATATGCTAAGAAACAGATGGAAAATGTCACAGTTTGTTATTCCATATAGAGGAAGTGCCCAAAACAAGTACATCTCTATCTAGAGAAAGTAGATTAGTGGTTGTCAGAGACAGCAAGAAGGGGGGAATTGAAGAGTGACTGCCCGTAGGTACAGGCATGGTTTTTGGCATTATGAAAATATTCTGGAATGAGGTAGTGGTGATGGTTGTGAAACTTTTGGAATATGGTAAAAGACTGAAATGCGTGCTTAAAATGGTGAATTTTGTGATGTATGAATTATACTATAGAAATAATGATAACAGTAATAAAGCAAAGTGTCTTTCCACATCTCCATGTCCTGTATTTTCATTAAAAAAAGAAAAAAAGAAAAAACATTTCAGGCCAGGCTCAGTGGCTCACTCCTGTAATCCCAGCACTTTTGGAGGCCTAGGTGGGAGGATCGCTTGAGGCCAGAAGTTCAAAACCAGCCTGAGCAACATAGCAAGACCTTGTCTCTATGAAAAATAAAAAATTAGCCAGAAATGCTGATGTGCGCCTAGAGTTCCAACTACTTGGAAAGCTGAGGTAGGAAGATCGCTTGAGCCCAGGATTTCGAGGTTGCAGTGATCTATAATCACCGATGCACTCCAGCCTGGGTGATAGAGCAAGACCCTGTCTCAAAAAGGAAAGGAGAAAAAAAAAAAAAAAAAGGATCTCACTTTAATAGTAAGTGACCAGAATGTGATGCTGGCAGCATGTTGTGAGGAAATGTATTAGATGAAAGAAGTTAAATTCCAGAAGTTTTCCTTTTTTCAGAAATGAGGTATGAGGGAGCAAAACATGTACTTGGAAGGAACTGACCCAGCTGGATTGGAAAATGTGAGAAGGGGGTGGGGAAGAGGCTGCTCCACCTGAGATCTGGCTCCAGGACTTACAGCAAGGGGAACTTGGACAAGTTACAGACTCTCTGTGCCTCAGTTTCTTCATCAGCAAAACACAAAGAATCATCCCATCAACTGTAAGGTCAGTGCTATCAGTGGGTCCCCAAATTGAGTGCACAAATCTAAGGTTTGTGCTTCAACTTCAAAAACTCAAACTAATAACAAACTTGGCCTTATGAGAAATCATAAGTATTTTTCTATTTCCATGAGAATTTAATCTCAAAACAGGAATCAGAAAAATATTAAGTCCAAGACGTATCACCTAAACCATTGCTCATATTTATTCTTTCTAAATAGAACAAAGTGTAAAATCATCTCCATAAAACATACACTGTGGTTATAAAAAGGCAAAAGTCTTAGTGAGAATCATTGGTATTCCATAGAAGAGTGAATTAAACACAGCCAAGGGAAGACCCAAGTCTCATACTTCTCTTGTATATTCCAAAGTTTCAGGGAAATTCCAGGTGATCGAGGTTATTTCCCATAATGTTAAAGCAAGGTTTCAGACACTTGAGAATTTTGGTCCCAGTACTCTAGGAGGGCACACCTCTGTCCTGGAAAATAATCCAGGTATGTATATTCTTCCTGTGACTCATTCTGGTCATTCTTCCAGCATCACAAAAACCAAAAAATGGAAATATGTCCACATACATGTTTTGCTATCCCTCTTCTTCAGGTTTCTTACCTGTTACGTATGGATAATAGCATTACCTTAAGGATTATGGTGAAGATACAACGTCCAAATATGAGCACAGTTTTGAGCAAAATGCCTTGTATGAATTGGTCAGTGAATATCTACTAAATAATTATGTGAATATTTACTGAATTATGTGGATCCTATGAATAATGACTGAATAATGACTGTGATTGCTTTTATTGGCAGTGCTGAAAACTCATCCCTGTGTGACCTCAAGTAAGCCATGTAACTTTGTGAACCTGCAGTTTTATCATTTTTAAAATGAAGAAACTTGACAGATTTTCATCATGACACAGAACGTCAGGTCTCCCAGACCCCGGAAAATACATTTACTTAAAGCTGTTGATACATCTCAAAGCAGTATCCTTACAGTGTCATTGGAGGACAGTGCGGGCTGCAGTGAGGCACCCCTTCAAATGGGATTGATCCAGTCCTCGTTCCTTCACTTCCACATGAATGCTGAGCGGCCCAGGATCACACCCAGTGCACTCACAACTCAGGCAAGTCCAGCAGCCAATCCTAGGAGACCTGGGCTACAGAACAGTCTCCCAAGTTCCAGGCTCACAAAACCTCGGTGGGGATGGAAGCTGAGAAAGTGAGGAGGTGGCTCAGGGGATTGCTCTTTCCTAGTCATTCCTCTCATCTCAAACTCACCTTCTGCTGCACCACTGAGGATCACCAACCAACCGTGACCATAACCTCGATCTTGCCATGTTCTGTTAGTGAAATGAAACCAAAAATGAATGATGTTAGTCCAACTCAACAAAATATATATCAAAACATATTCCATAAGAGCCGCTCATGGCCCTGTTCTTTCCAGTATATGGGAAAACAAAAGGGAAACAACCAAATAGCATCAGGTTTATGAAACTTCCTAAGATAGATGGTCATACATGTTTTCAGGAGATCTCTATATACATGAGTTTGATCACTTGATCCCTTGAAAAGAGCTCTTGAGGCACTAGAATGACATCCACAATTGACAAGTATGAAATGTGGTGCTCAGTGCCATGAAAATACAAATCAACCCACATAGAGGAAGAGCTTTGGACATAGGGATGTCAAACTGGTCTAGAGTGTAGTGAAAGCCAAGATGCTTTTCTTACTGGTGCCCCAGTAAGAAAAAAGAAGTCAACGTAACAATGAGATGCAGCAAGAATAATACTGAGACAGGAAAGAAAACATTTTTAAAAAATGAATTATTCATTCACTTTCTAGTGGATACAGAAAAAACTGCAGAAGATGCAGAGGATATCAGTGCAGGCTAAAAGTTTCATATCTTACACTTGCAGAAAAGCCTTAAGATCTGTTTTAACTGGGAGCAGGTGGGGTGACTTCATGACTGCCCTTAAGAAAATATAACCTGTTGGGAAACTGTTTCTGCCTTGATGATGTTGTACAGACAAGAGATAAACAGTGAGGAATGTGCTTAGGTGTATTGGGAAAGAGATGGTCTGTGGCATTGTCACAAAGGTACATGAATATTGAGAGTGAATGCTGAAGGAATGAGCCCATTGGTGGTGACCCTCAGGTGAGACCAGGGTGCCTGTGTTTCAGCCAACACAGGGCAATTGGAACGCAGGCGCCTAAGATTCCATGACACCCCCACCTTCTAATTCTGTTATTGCAACTGCAGACCGTTACCTGGCACGCTGGCCAGAATCTTCCTCACTCTTGTGAGACTCTGAGCGACTGGCAGTGCCTTAGCTCTGAACTCAGACACCTCGAACCTTGTTTTTGTGGTTAAGGATCCTAAAGTGCTGTGGGGACTGATCTCGTTTTTCTCAACAGTAAGTTAAGAATTTCGGTTACTGACATCCCTCAGTCCTGATTCAACCTATTTGATTTCACCGGTTTGTAACCCATCATGTGTTTGGGTTTCTTCTCCCCAGTCCCTGACTCCACGTCTTCTGCCACACACGTCAGCATGGTGGTATTTGCGGGCCCTTGGTCCAGTAAGAAGGCAGAGATGAACACTGTAGAAATCAACGAGAAATTGCGCCCCCAGCGAACAGAGAACGAACATCAGTTCCTAAACACCAAGGAGAAATTTCTTGTGAATCAAGTGGCCTACTTTCTGGCCAAGGGGCAGAACACTTACAGTAAGTCCCATAGGCTCACCATCACGAAAGTGATGAATGATGTCCTGTCTTCTCTCTGAGAAACTGAATTCTCTCTCCATCAAAAATAATTTAATCCTTCCCTTACTTCTAGGAAAATAGAAATGGGTATTTTCACATTTTGTTAATGTTGGAAGACAGAGGTACCAAAGTATTTTGAAACTTTCCCTGTTTGCAGTCAGGTGGGGATGGACCTAGAGGTAGAATAGCAGTTATTGATTTCGGACACAGGCACGGAACCACCTGTTTTCTCCAAGAGGCTAAATCATGTTTTCAAGAATCCTCTCTGTACCATATAAGATCCGGCAGACAAATGACATCTAGTCTGTTGTTCTAAATGTCTGGGACTAGTGAACTTTTATTCAGTTCAAGCTTCTGTTGAGGCCCAATAGGCAAAGCTCTGTTCTAGGGACCCTGAGGGAAATTTGTTGATAGTACACAGTACCCGCTATGTGGGGCCTCAAGAGGAGTCTGCTTCTAATAGAACCTGTGGTATCTATAACCGACAGCATCAAGAGCAGGGAGTAGGGGCCGTGCAAGGTGGCTCAGTCCTGTAATCCCAGCACTTTGGGAGGCTGAGGCGGGTGGATCACGAGGTCAGGAGTTTGAGATCAGCCTGGGCAACATGCAGAAACCCCGTCTCTACTAAAATTACAAAAATTACGTGGGCATGGTGGTGGGCACCTGTAATTCTAGCTACTCGGGAGGCTGAGGCAGGAGAATCCTTTGAACCCAGGAGACAGAGGTTGCAGTGAGCCAAGATCACGCCATTGCACTCCAGCCTGGGTGACAGGGCAAGGCTCGTCAAAAAAAAAAAAAAAAAAAAATTAAAGAAAAGAAAAGAAAAAGCAGAGAGTACCCTGGTGAGAGGGAAGTCCTGCTTCCTCGGGCACAGGCTTTTGTTCCTAAAGAGGAAGAAAGATCGCACCCGAGAATGTGTGGAAGTAGTAGTGCAGTGTGCAGAGCAGGAACCCTGAGTCTGTCTCCTGGGCTGCATGCAACTTGCTTGTCCTGTCTGTCCCTCAGTTTCCTCATCTGTTCATAGGGTGCTACAGTAATACCTACCTCTGTAAATTGCTGCAATGAGTGACATGAGTTATTTCTTGTCAATCTCCTGGAACATTTATTGGCACAGAGTAAACACTATCTATTAGTTCTTCATTCTACTGTTTGTAAATTAACACAAACTTTGTTAGTATTAGGGCATATTTCCTTCATAGTCTTGTGGTCTTATGTCTCATACTTTATGTTTCTGTTATGATTGTTAAAATCCTATCTGCAGATATGATTTAAAAATCAAAGATTTTTAAGATCTTTGACATATTTGTCCTTGAAATTCCCAAACGGAAACCATCAGTCCCATAGTCCTAGGGGCCTTCCCAACTGTCCAAGAAATCTCTACTTCATGCCCCAGTGCAGTGTTTTGGAGGAGAGGCTGCAAGGCTTGGGGAAGTGGCCCCGCATGCAGAGTCACACCTCAGGGGCTGTGAATTCTGACTCCACTTTATTGTGATTGAATCATCTTGTCAACTTCCTTGATGTGCCCTTGAGTTTCGGTTTGTCTCTAAATTTTGGAGGATGAGATGCCAAAAAGTCGGGAGACTGAAGAGTAAAGAGGTGGAAATCCCTGCCTAGAGCCTTGTACTGGGGTCAGTTATGTCCTTGGGACGGACCTGGCTCCTGCCCTGTAGGCAGTGACCACCGCTGTGTGTCCAGCTTTTCACTGAGGCCGGTGTGTCTGTCTTTTCTCAGACTATGAAGAGTGCAAAGACCTCCTAAAATCTATGCTGCGGGATGAGCTTCGGTTGAAGGAGGAGAAGCTTGCAGAGCAGCTCGGGCAAGCTGAAGAGCTCAGGTGAGGGGGCCCTATGCAGGCAGGTGGGCAGGTGTGTAAATCTCTGAAGTACTGCTGCTCGGCGGGGTGAAGTAAGAGCTAAGCTGGGTCTGGGGAAGGGCAGGAATTGCCATGGCAGGCTCAAAACACACAAAGATTTATGAAACAGAGAACAAGGATAATAATAAGTTATGGGTTGCAGTTGTTTCTCAGAGCCATGATTTCTCTTTTTGAAAGAAGTAATTGTTGAGGTGAGATTTGCATAACACAAAATTAACTAAAGGAGTGGGAACCACCCAACAGCATTCAGTGTACTCAAAATGGTGCGCCATCACCACCCCACTTACCCTTAGTCAGAATCACCTCCTGACTGACTGAGGCTTCTCATCCTTTCGGTCAATCAGTGTTGCCTTCTGGAGCCTGTCATTCTTTTCTTCTTTCATCTTTTCGACTGGTCCCCTCTGCACCGGGCCTCATTTCTGTCCATGGCTTTGCATCTAGAGACTGCGAGATGCACTATGTGTATTTTCACATGGAAATGTCCATGGCCAGAGTGAGGAACTGAAAGGATGAATGTCTTTTTGAAACTGAATAAGGAAGGCACCTACTTTTGTTTACAGAAGGGAAAGATGAATGGAACATTGTCGAGGATCTTACAGGAGCCCTCTCTGATATAGAAGAAGCCTGTAAACCATTTTTTGTTCTTTCTCTTGGCCACAGACATTTGAAATATGTGCTGACCTTCTCCTTGGAGGTCTCCTTGAGGACATTGTCTCAGAAATCTCTGTCGCAATATTCGAACTGATCACTCACCCCTTTCCACTGTTAAATTTTCTCTATTATCTCACCTTAGGCAATATAAAGTCCTGGTTCAGTCTCAGGAACGAGAGCTGAGCCAGTTAAGGGAGAAGTTGCGGGAAGGGAGAGATGCCTCCCGCGCATTGAATCAGCATCTCCAGGCCCTCCTCACTGTGGATGAGCCGGCCAACTCCCAAGGGCGGGACCTCCGAGAACAGCTGGCCGAGGGCTGTAGGCTGGCACAGCACCTCGTCCAAAAGCTCACCACAGGTAAGTTTCCATAGGACCTGATGACCCAGAACCCCAGGCTTATGAGAGACTCCAGACCTCCGTACTTTCACAATGACAGTTGTATCGGTGGTGTTTTTTTCCACTAAACATATGTGGCCATGACATGACCAGGACTTCCTGGGTGAGATCAGAGATGAGAAACCCTGCAACCCATGAGGTTGGAGGTCACAGTATTGGGAATGTCCCTCCTTCCTTGATGGAAGATGGTCTTTGGAGCCAGAGGCAACATCTCTCTAGTTGTAAAGGAGAGGAAGGAGGCTGTGACAGGAGGGTGCTTGTTAGAGTGAAAAGAGCTCTGGACTAAGAATGAAGGTTCCCAGGCTGTCTCTTTGGCAATGTTCTTAGTAAGTGTCGGTGAGTGAGTGATTTTTCCCTCGTGAGATTCTCTCTCTCCATCTGCAAAGGCAGGCACAGTGTCTCTTGCAAGGTTCTGAAGCATCCAAATGTGGGAACACTTACGACTGCTTTTGAAAATGAGATAAAGCCCTTCGCCGTGTGGTGTTGGGGAAGGCACTTGACGTGGGAGCATTTGGTTGTAGGAGGTGCTTCAGACTGGAGCACTCCCCATGGAGAGCATGTCCCTGAATAACACAGGAGAAGCCACATGGAGGCCTGTGAAGTCTCCTGATACATAGAGGACTGTGGGGCCAGTTTGTCCTCTCCTAAGAGAAAGAATGAGGTTAGAAATGCAAACTGTGACAGGACACCAAGCCTGTGCCTGGGAATCAGATTTGTGGTGGGATGATGGAGACAGCTGCCAAAGTCCTGAGAGAGGCTGTGCAAATCCCCAGTGATATAGGCAACAAAGGTTCTTTTCAATATTGGGCCACATCTTGATGGTGGCCCTCCAGAGCAGAAATGCATTGCCTGATGGATCAGGAAACCATGGCAGGGCATTTTGTTAAAGATAAAACATGAGAGTTTTCAGTTGAATGGTGACCCATGCCTAGATGTCCATGTCTCTGTGCACATTGGGCTGACTGTGCTTGCAGAGTGTGAAGTGGGAAATATCTGAACGAACACTTCTGTATTTACAGAAGATGCTGAAGATGAGGATGAAGATGTTAAAGTCGAGGAGGCTGAGAAAGTACAGGAGTCGTGTGCCCCCAGGTAACCCTGAATAATCAGGAGCAAGTAATGGGTTTTGACATATGAAAAAGGTCTAAGAGGCACACCCTCTCTGGCATCTATGATGGGCCAAAAGCCTGCATTCCCTTGGCCACAGTATGTGAAATTCAACCCAACTTAGACACAGGGTGTGGCAGCTGTTGTGTTTCTCTGTGTGTGGCAAGTGTGATGTCTGTACTGTACAGGGATAGCTGAGTCTTCTTCTTTCTCAGCTCCTATCTGTCCAGTGCAATGAACACCAGTTGCTCTCTTCCTCTCTGTCTCCCATGGCAGCCATGCTGTGTTGCAGAGAGAAGAGGATTGCCTGTTCCCTCTTAAAGGGAGCCTCCTGTTTGCTTTCTGTGACCACTCTCCTAATGCCTTCTGTCAAAACAGGCTAGGACTCCCTGGGGTCCAATCCCTCTGTGTTTAATCTGCCATCTCTATCTCACCTCATCAGGGAGGTACGGAAGGCAGAAGAAAAGGAAGAACCTGAGGACTCAGTGGAGGAATGTGCCATCACTTGTTCAAATACCTATGGCCCTTCTGAATCCAACCAGCCTCACAAGAACTCCAAAATCACATTTGAGGAAGACCAAGTGGACTCGACTCTGCTTATAGACCGTGAATCGTCTCCTGATGGATGGCAGGATGCTCTAAACCTTGTCCCAGGTAGCCTCTGTTTTCCTTGTGTCTCATACCTTGTCTAGGCTACGGAGGATCCATTCTGAGTACAGGCTGTATAGGTACATATTGGTTTACTCAGAAACTAGGATGGAGCTAGGTGCAGTGACTGACACATATATTCGCAGCACTTTGGGAGGCCCAAGTGGGAGGATCATTTGAGTTCATGAGTTCAAGACCAGGCAGGAGAATATGGTGAAACCCATCTTTACAAAGAATACAAAACAGTAGCCAGGCATGTTCCTTTGCCCCTATAGTCCCAACTGCTCAGGAGGCTTAGGTGCGAGGATTGGCTCAGATGATCCTCCCACTCTCATTCACTTTTCTCAGGCTAGACTCTCTCTCATTTTCATTGGCTTGTCTTAGCTGTTAATAAGAAGTCTCTGACCAGGGTCGCTGGCTCCCATCTGTAATCCCAGCACTTTGGGAGGGCGAAGGGGGCGGATCACCTGAGGTCAGGAGTTCGAAAGCAGCCTGGCCAACATGGCGAAATTGCATCTCTACTAAAAATACAAAAAATAGCTGGCAGGGTGGTTGGTGCCTGTAATCCCAGCTACTTGGGAGGCTGACGCACGAGAGTCACTTGAACCCAGGAGGCAGAAGTTGTAGGGAGCTGAGATCGTGCCACTGCACTCCAGCCTAGGCGACACAGTGAGACTCCCTCTCAAACAAAACATAAAATACCAAAACCAAACAACGAATCAAACAAAAAATTCAATGAAACAAAAAACGGTCTCTTGAGCTACACAGAATCATTGGCCCCTCATGGGGTAAAAGGCTCAGAGCCCAGCTTTGCTTTATAGATACTTCTAAGCAAGAAAAGGGTGGAAGTGTTTGTGTCCTGTTTTCAAGATGACTGCGTAGCTCAGACAAGTTGACTTAAAGGAGATCCAGAGTGGAGATGAGAAGAGTGAAACCAGGGAAACAGCATCTTCAAATCAGTGGACAAGGCTGTCAGTGACATCCCTCAGTCCTGATTCAACCTATTTGATTTCACCAGTTATTAACCCATTATGTGTTTGGGCTTTTTCTCCCCAGTCCCTGGCCCCACCTCTTCTGCCACAAACGTCAGCATGGTGGTATCTGCGGGCCCTTGGCCCAGTGAGAAGTCAGAGATGAACACTCTAGAAATCAACGAGAAACTGCGCCCCCAGCGGGCAGAGAACAAACGTCAGTTCATAAACACCAAGGAGAAATATCTTGTAACTCAAGTGGCCTACTTTCTGGCCAAGGGGCAGAACACTTACAGTAAGTTCCCTAAGCTCACCATCACAAAAGTGATGAATGATGTCCTGTCTTCTCTCTGAGAAATGGAAATCTCTCTCCATCAGAAGTAATTTAATCCTTCCTGTAGTTCTAGGAAAATAGAAATGGGTATTTTCACCTTTTGTTAAAGTTGGAAGAGAGAGGTACCAAAGTATTTCGAAACCTCCATGTTTGCAGTCAATTGGAGATGGGCCTAGAGTTAAAATCTCAGTTATGGTTTCAGACAGAGGCACAGAATGACCTGTTTTCTCCAAGAGGCTAAATCATGTTTTCAAGAATCCTCTCTGTACCATATAAGATCTGGCAGAAAAATAACATCTAGTCTGTTGTTCTAAATGTCTCGGGCTAGTGAATTTTATTCAGTTCAAGCTTCTGTTGAGGCCCAATAGGCCAAGCTCTGTTCTAGGGACCCTGAGGGAAATTTGGTGATAGTACAGAGTACCCGCTGTGAGGGGCGTCAAGAGGAGTCTGCTCCTAATAGAACCTGTGGTATCTATAACCGACAGCATCAAGAGCAGGGAGTAGGGGCCGTGCAAGGTGGCTCAGTCCTGTAATCCCAGCACTTTGGGAGGCTGAGGCAGCTGGATGACGAGGTCAGGAGTTTGATTCCATCCTGGGCAACGTGGAGAGACCCTGTCTCTACTAAAATTAGAAAAATTAGCTGGGTGTGGTGGCGGACGCATGTAATCCCAGCTACTCGGGAGGCTGAGTCCAGAGAATCCTTTGAACCCAGGAGACAGAGGTTGCAGTGAGCCAAGATCATGCCATTGCACTTCAGCCTGGGCGACAGGGCAAGACTCATCAAAAAAGAAACAAACAAAAAAGGCAGAGAGTAGCCTGGTGGGAGGGAAGTCCTGTTTCTTGGGGCACAGGCTTTTGTTCCTAAAGAGGAAGAAAGATGGACCCAAGAATGTGTGGAAGTAGCAGTGCAGTGTGCAGAGCAGGAACCCTGGGCCTGTCTCCTGGGCTCCATCCAAGTTGCTTGTCCTGTGTGTCCCTCAGTTTCCTCATCTATTCATAGGGTGCTACAGTAATACCTACCTCTGTAAATTGCTGCAGTGAGTTACATGAGCTATTTCTTATCAATCTCCTAGAACATTTATGGGCACAGAGTAAACACTATCTATTAGTTCTTCATTCTACTGTTTGTAAATTAACACAAACTTTGTTAGTATTTGGGCATATTTCCTTCATAGTCTTGTGGTCTTATGTCTCATACTTTATGTTTCCGTTATGATTCTTAAAATCATATCTGCAGTTACGATTTAAAAATCAAAGATTTTTAAGATCTTTGACATCGTTGTCCTTGAAATTCCCATTAAAAGGGAAACCATCAGTCCCATAGTCCTAGGGGCCTTCCCAACTGTCCAAGAAATCTCTACTTCATGCCCCAGTGCAGTGTTTTGGAGGAGAGGCTGCAAGGCTTGGGAAAGTGGCCCCGCATTCAGAGTCAGACCTCAGGGGCTGTGAATTCTGACTCCACTTCATTGTGGTTGAATCATCTTGTCAACTTCCTTGATGTGCCCTTGAGTTTCGGTTTGTTTGTCTCTAAATTTTGGAGGATGAGATGCCAGAAAGTCGGGAGACTGAAGAGTAAAGAGGTGGAAATCCCTGCCTGGAGCCTGGTATTGGGGACAGTTATGTGCTTGGGATGGACCTGGCTCCTGCCCTGTAGGCAGTGACCTCAGCAGCATGTCCAGTCTTTCACTGAGGCCAGTGTGTCTGTCTTTTCTCAGACTATGAAGAGTGCAAAGACCTCCTAAAATCTATGCTGCGGGATGAGCTTCAGTTGAAGGAGGAGAAGCTTGCAGAGCAGCTCGGGCAAGCTGAGGAGCTCAGGTAAGGGGGCCCTATGCAGGCAGGTGGGCAGGTGTGTAAATCTCGGACATATAGCAGCTCGGAGGGTAGAAGTAAGAGCCAAGCTGGGCCAGGGGAAGGGCAGGAATTGCTATGGCATGCTCACAATACACAGAGGTTTGTGAAACAGAGAACAAGGACAGTAATAAGTTATGGGTTGCAGTTGTTTCTCAGAGCCCCGTTTTCTCTTTTTGAAAGAAGTAATTGTTGAGGTGAAATTTGCATAAGACATGATGAACCAAAGGAGTGGGAACCACCCAGCAGCATTCAGTGTACTCAAAATGGTGCGCCATCACCACCCCACTTACCCATAGTCGGAATCACCTCCTGACTGACTGCGGCATCTCATCTTTGACCCAATCAATGTTGCCTTCTGGAGCCTGTCATTCTTTTCTTGTTTAATCTTTTCAATTGGCCCCGTCTGCACTTGGCCGCATTTCTGTATATGGTTTTGTATCTAGTCACTGGAAGATAGACTATGTGTATTTTCACATGGAAATGTCCATGGCCAGAGTGAGGAGCTGAAAGGATGTCTTTTTGAAACTGAATAAGGAAGACACCTAATTTTGTTTAGAGAAGGGAAAGATGAATGGAACATCGTCGAGGATCTTACAGGAGCCCTCTCTGATATGGAGGAAGCCTGTAAACCATTTTTCCTTCTTTCTCTTGGCCACAGACATTTCTTTAAACGTGTGCTGACCTTCTCCTTGGAGGTCTCCTTGAGGACATTGTCTCAGAAATCTCTGTCGCAATATTCGAACTGATCACTCACCCCTTTCCACTGTTCAATTTTCTCTACTATGTCACCTTAGGCAATATAAAGTCCTGGTTCAGTCTCAGGAACGAGAGCTGAGCCAGTTAAGGGAGAAGTTCCAGGAAGGGAGAGATGCCTCCCGCGCATTGAATCAGCATCTCCAGGCCCTCCTCACTCCGGATGAGCCGGCCAACTCCCAGGGGCGGGACCTCCGAGAACAGCTGGCCGAGGGCTGTAGGCTGGCACAGCACCTCGTCCGAAAGCTCACCACAGGTAAGGTTTCCATAGGACCTGGAGACCCAAAACGCCAGGCTTATGAGAGACTCCCGACCTCCATACTTTCACAATGTTGTGTCAGTGGTGTTTTTTCCCACTAAACATATGTGGCCCTTCCAGGACTTCCTGTGTGATATCAGAGATGGGAAACCCATGGGTTTGGAGGTCACAGTATTGCAAATGTCCCTCCTTCCTTGGTGGAGATGGTCTTTGGAGCAAGAGGCAGCATCTCTCTAGTTGTAGAGGAGAGGAAGGAGGCTGTGACAGGAGGGTTCTTGTTAGAGTGAAAAGAGCTGTAGACTTAGAATGAAGGTTCCCAGGCTGTCTCTTTGGCAATGTTCTTAGTAACTGTCGGTGAGTGAGTAATTTATCCTTCTTGAGTTTCTCTGTGTCCATCGGAAAAGGCAGGCAAATTGTCTCTTGCAAGGGTCTGAAGCATCTAAATGTGGGAACAGTTACGACTGCTTTTGAAAATGAGATAAAGCCCCTCGCCATGTGGTGTTGGAGAAGGCACTTGACGTGGGGGTATTTGGTTGTAGGAAGTGCTTCAGACTGGAGCACTCCCCATGGAGAGCATGTCCCTGAATAACACAGCAGAAACCACATGGAGGGCCTGTGAAGTCTCCTGAGGCATAGAGGATTGTCGGGCAAGTTTGTCCGCTTCAAAGGGAAAGAATTAGGTTCCAAATGCGAACTGTGACACAACACCAAGTCTGTGCCTGGGAATCAGATCTGTGGCGGGATGTGGGAGACAGCTGCCAAAGTCCAGAGAGAGGCTGCACAAGTCCCCAGTGATATGGGGAGCAAAGGGTCTTTTCAATATTTGGTGACATCTTGATGGTGGCCCTCCAGAGCAGAAATGCATTGCCTGATGGATCAGGAAACCATGCCAGTGCATTTTTTTAAAGATAAAACATGAGAGTTTTCAGTTTAACGGTGACCCATGCCTAGATGTCCATGTCTCTGTGCACATTGGACTGACTGTGCCTGCAGAGTGTGAAGTGGGAAATATCTGAACGAACACTTCTATATTTACAGAAAATGATGCAGATGAGGATGAAGATGTTAAAGTTGATGACACTGAGTAAGTACAGGAATCATGTGCCCCAGGTAACACTGAATAATCAGGTGCAAGTAATGGGTTTTAATATATGAAAAAGGTCTAGGAGGCACACCCTGTCTCTGGCATCTACAATGGGCCACAAGCCTGCATTCCCTTGGCCACAGTATGAGAAATTCAACCCAGCTTAGACACAGGGTGTGGCAGCTGTTGTGTTTCTCTGTGTGTGGCAAGGGTGATGTCTGTACTGTACAGGGATAGCTGAGTCTTCATCTTTCTCAGCTCCTATCTATCCAGTGAAATGAACACCGGTTGGTCTCTTCCTCTCTGTCTCCCATGGCAGCCATGCTCTGTTGCAGAGAGAAGAGGATTGCCTGTTCCCTCCTAAAGGGAACCTCCTGTTTGCTTTCTGTGACCACTGTCTTAATGCCTCCCGTCAAAACCTGCTAGGTCTCCCTGGGGTCCAATCCCTCTGTATTTAGTCTTCTGACATCTCTATCTCACCTCATCAGGGAGGTGGGGAAGGCAGAAGAAAAGGAAGTCCCTGAGGACTCAGTGGAGGAATGTGCCATCACTTGTTCAAATACCTATGGCCCTTCTGAGTCCAATCAGCCTCACAAGAACTCCAAAGTCACATTTAAGGAAGACCAAATGGACTTGACTCTGCTTATAGACTGTGAATCGTCTCCTGATGTACGGCAGGATGCTCTAAACCTTGTCGCAGGTAGCCTCTATTTTCCTTATGTCTCATACCTCTGTCTAGACTACGGAAGATCCATTGTGAGGACAGGCTATATGCGTACATATTGGTTTACTCAGCAACTAGGATGGAGCTAGGTGCCGTGACTCACACATATATTCGCAGCACTTTGGGAGGCCCAAGTGGGAGGATCATTTGAATTCAGGAGTTCAAGAGCAGGCTGGAGAATATGGTGAAACCCATCTTTACAATGAATACAAAACATTAGCCAGGCATGTTCCTTTGCCCTTATAGTCCCATCTGCTCAGGAGGCTTAGGTGCGAGGATTGGCTCAGATGATCCTCCCACCCTCATTCACTTTTCTCAGGCTAGACTCTCTCTCCTTTTCATTGGCTTGTCTTAGCTGTTAATAAGAAGTCTCTGGCCAGGGTCGCTGGGCTCCCATCTGTAATCCCAGCACTTTGGGAGGACAAGGTGGGTGGATCACCTGAGGTCAGGAGTTTGAAAGCAGCCTGGCCAACATGGCGAAATTGCATCTCTACTAAAAATACAAAAAATAGCTGGCATGGTGGTTGGTGCCTGTAATCCCAGCTACTTGGGAGGCTGACGCATGAGAATCACTTGAACCCAGGAGGCAGAGGTTGCAGTGAGCTGAGATCGTGCCACCAGCCTGGGCGACACAGTGAGACTCCCTCTCAAACAAAACATAAAAAACCAAAACCAACCAACCAATCAAACAAAAAAATTAACGAAACAAAAAACAATCTCTTGAGCTACACAGAAACATTGGCCACTCATGGGGTAAAAAGCTCAGAGCCCAGCCTTGCTTTATAGAAACTTCTAAGCAAGAAAAAAGTGGAAGTGTTTGTGTCCTGGTTTCAAGGTGACTGCGTAGCTCAGACACGTTGACTTAAAGGAGATCAAGAGTGGAGATGAGAAGAGTGAAACCAGGGAAACAGCATCTTCAAATCAGTGGACAAGGCTGTCAGTGACATCCCTCAGTCCTGATTCAACCTATTTGATTTCACCAGTTATTAACCCATCATGTGTTTGGATTTTTTCTCCCCAGTCCCTGGCTCCACCTCTTCTACCACAAACGTCAGTATGGTGGTATCTGCGGGCCCTTGGTCCAGTGAGAAGTCAGAGATGAACACTCTAGAAATCAACGAGAAACTGCGCCCCCAGCGGGCAGAGAACAAACGTCAGTTCATAAACACCAAGGAGAAATATCTTGTAACTCAAGTGGCCTACTTTCTGGCCAAGGGGCAGAACAGTTACAGTAAGTTCCCTAAGCTCACCATCACAAAAGTGATGAATGATGTCCTGTCTTCTCTCTGAGAAACGGAATTCTCTCTCCATCAGAAGTAATGTAATACTTTCCGTACTTGTAGGAAAATAGAAATGGGTATTTTCACCTTTTGTTCAAGTTGGAAGGGAGAGGTAGCAAAGTATTTCAAAACTTTCCATGTTTGCAGTCAGGTGAGGATGGGCCTAGAGTTAAAATCTCAGTTATGGTTTCAGACAGAGGCACAGAATGACCTGTTTTCTCCAAGAGGCTAAATCATGTTTTCAAGAATCCTCTCTGTACCATATAATATCTGGCAGAAAAATAACATCTAGTCTGTTGTTCTAAATGTCTCAGGCTGGTGAACTTTTATTCAGTTCAAGCTTCTGTTGAGGCCCAATAGGCCAAGCTCTGTTCTAGGGACCCTGAGGGAAATTTGGTGATAGTACACAGTACCGGCTGTGAGGGGCATCAAGAGGAGTCTGCTTCTAATAGAACCTGTGGTATCTATAACCGACAGCATCAAGAGCAGGGAGTAGGGGCCGTGCAAGGTGGCTCAGTCCTGTAATCCCAGCACTTTGGGAGGCTGAAGCAGCTGGATCACCAGGTCAGGAGTTTGAGACCAACCTGGGCAACGTGGAGAAACCCCATCTCTACTAAAATTACAAAAATTAGCGGGGCGTGGTGGTGGGCACCTGTAATCCCAGCTACTCGGGAGGCTGAGGCAGGAGAATCCTTTGAACCCAGGAGGCAGAGGTTGCAGTGAGCCAAGATCACGCCATTGCACTCCAGCCTAGGCGACAGGAGAAGACTCCTCAAAGAATAAACAAAAAGGCAGAGAGTACCCTGGTGTGAGGGAAGTCCTACTTCCTGGGGAAGAAGCTTTTGTTCCTATAGAGGAAGAAAGATGTACCCAAGAATGTGTGGAAGTAGCAGTGCAGTGTGCAGTGCAGGAACCCCGGGCCTGTCACCTGGGCTCCATCCAAGTAGCTTGTCCTGTCTGTCCCTCAGTTTCTCTTTCTTCGTCTCTAAATTTTGGAGGTTGAGATGCCATAAAGTCGGGAGACTGAAGAGTAAAGTGGTGGAAATCCCTGCCTAGAGCCTTGTACTGGGGACAGTTATATCCTTCGGATGGACCTGGCTCCTGCCCTGTAGGCAGTGACCACCGCTGTGTGTCCAGCTTTTCACTGAGGCCGGTGTGTCTGTCTTTTCTCAGACTATGAAGAGTGCAAAGACCTCCTAAAATCTATGCTGCGGGATGAGCTTCGGTTGAAGGAGGAGAAGCTTGCAGAGCAGCTCGGGCAAGCTGAGGAGCTCAGGTGAGGGGCCCTATGCAGGCAGGTGGGCAGGTGTGTAAATCTCTGATGTACAGCCACTCCTCTGGGTGAAGTAAGAGCTAAGCTGGGTCTGGGGAAGGGCAGGAATTGCCATGGCAGGCTTACAACACACAAAGATTTATGAAACAGAGAACAAGGATAATAATAAGTTATGGGTTGCAGTTGTTTCTCAGAGCCATGATTTCTCTTTTTGAAAGAAGTAATTGTTGAGGTGAGATTTGCATAACACAAAATTAACTAAAGGAGTGGGAACCACCCAGCAGCATTGAGTGTACTCAGAATGGTGCGCCATCACCACCCCACTTACCCTTAGTCAGAATCACCTCCTGACTGACTGCGGCTTCTCATCCTTTCGGTCAATCAGTGTTGCCTTCTGGAGCCTGTCATTCTTTCCTTCTTTCATCTTTTCAACTGGCCCCGTCTGCACGTGGCCTCATTTCTGTCCATGGCTTTGCATCTAGTGACTGCAAGATGCACTATGTGTATTTTCACATGGAAATGTCCATGGCCAGAGTGAGGAACTGAAAGAATGAATGTCTTTTTGAAAGTGAATAAGGAAGA
Organism: Cercopithecus mona; assembly: GCA_014849445.1. Classification (NCBI taxonomy): domain Eukaryota; kingdom Metazoa; phylum Chordata; class Mammalia; order Primates; family Cercopithecidae; genus Cercopithecus; species Cercopithecus mona. The sequence goes on from JABBCR010000939.1 coordinate 20,477, forward strand.
CACCTACTTTTGTTTACAGAAGGGAAAGATGAATGGAACATCGTCGAGGATCTTACAGGAGCACTCTCTGGTATAGAGGAAGCCTGTAAACCATTTTTCATTCTTACTCTTGGCCACAGACATTTCTTTAAACATGTGCTGACCTTCTCCTTGGAGGTCTCCTTGAGGACATTGTCTGAGAAATCTCTGTCGCAATATTCGATCTGATCACTCACTCCTTTCCACTGTTCAATTTTCTCTACTATGTCACCTTAGGCAATATAAAGTCCTGGTTCAGTCTCAGGAACGAGAGCTGAGCCAGTTAAGGGAGAAGTTGCGGGAAGGGAGAGATGCCTCCCGTGCATTGAATCAGCATCTCCAGGCCCTCCTCACTCCGGATGAGCCGGCCAACTCCCAGGGGCGAGACCTCCGAGAACAGCTGGCCGAGGGCTGTAGGCTGGCACAGCACCTCGTCCGAAAGCTCACCCCAGGTAAGGTTTCCATAGGATCTGATGAACGGAAACCCCAGGCTTATGAGAGACTCCCGACCTCCATACTTTCACAATGACAGTTGTATCGGTGGTGTTTTTTTCCACTAAACAGATGTGGCCCTTCCAGGACTTCCTGGGTGAGATCAGAGATGGGAAACCCATGGAGTTGGAGGTCACAGTATTGCAAATGTCCCTCCTTCCTTGGTGGAGATGGTCTTTGGAGCCAGAGGCAACATCTCTCTAGTTGTAGAGGAGAGGAAGGAGGCTGTGACAGGAGGGTTCTTGTTAGAGTGAAAAGAGCTGTGGAATTAGAATGAAGGTTCCCAGGCTGTCTCTTTGGCAATGTTCTTAGTAACTGTCGGTGAGTGAGTGATTTATCTTTCTTGAGTTTCTCTCTCTCCATCAGAAAAGGCAGGCATATTGTCTCTTGCAAGGCTCTGAAGCATCTAAATGTGGGAACAGTTAGGACTGCTTTTGAAAATGAGATAAAGCCCCTCGCCATGTGGTGTTGGAGAAGGCACTTGACGTGGGGGCATTTGGTGGCAGGAAGTGCTTCAGACTGGAGCACTCCCCATGGAGAGCATGTCCCTGAATAACACAGCAGAAGCCACATGGAAGGCCTGTGAAGTCTCCTGATGCATAGACGACTGTGGGGCCAGTTTGTCCTCTCCTAAGAGAAAGAATTAGGTTTGAAATGTGAACTGTGACAGGACACCAAGCCTGTGCCTGGGAATCAGATTTGTGGTGGGATGATGGAGACAGCTGCCAAAGTCCCGAGAGAGGCTGCACATGTCCCCAGTGATATGGGGAGCAAAGGGTCTTTTCAATATTTGGCCACATCTTGATGGTGGCCCTCCCGATCAGAAATGCATTGCCTGATGGATCAGGAAACCATGCCAGGGCATTTTGTTAAAGATAAAACATGAGAGCTTTCAATTGAACGGTGACCCATGCCTAGATGTCCATGTCTGTGTGCACATTGGGCTGACTGTGCCTGCAGAATGTGAAGTGGGAAATATCTGAACGAACACTTCTGTATTTACAGAAAACGGTGAAGATGAGGATGAAGATGTGAACGTTGAGGAAACTGAGAAAGTACAGGAATCACGTGCCCCCAGGTAACACTGAATAATCAGGAGCAAGTAATGGGTTTTAACATAGGAAAAAGATCTAGGAGGCACACCCTGTCTGGCATCTAGGATGGGCCAAAAGCCTGCATTCCTTTGGCCACAGTATGTGAAATTCAACCCAGCTTAGACACAGGGTGTGGCAGCTGTTGTGTTTCTCTGTGTGTGGTGAGTGTCATATCTGTACCGAACAGGGATAGCTGAGTCTTCATCTTTCTCAGCTCCTATCTCTCCAGTGAAATGAACACCGGTTGGTCTCTTCCTCTCTGTCTCCCATGGCAGCCATGCTCTGTTGCAGAGAGAAGAGGATTGCCTATTCCCTCTTAAAGGGAACCTCCTGTTTGCTTTCTGTGACCACAGTCTTAATGCCTTCTGTCAAAACCAGCTAGGGCTCCCTGGAGTCCGATCCCTCTGTGTTTAATCTTCTGACATCTCTCTCCCACCTGGCTCATCAGGGAGGTGCAGAAGGCTGAAGAGAAGGAAGAACCTGAGGACTCACTGGAGGAATATTCCATCGCTTGTTCAAATAGCCACGGTCCTTGTGAGTCCAACCAGCCTCACAGCAACACCAAAATCACATTTGAGGAAGACCAAGTCAACTCACGTCTCATTGACTCATCCTCTCATGATGAATGGGAGAATGCTGTATCCATTATCCCAGGTAGCCTCTATTTTCCTTGTGTCTCATTCCTCTTTCTGTGCTGAGGAAGTATAACCCCGAAGACAGACTCTATACACACAAATTGGTTTACATAAAAATCTGCGATGGGATTCTAAACACAGATATCAGGGAGGTTTTCTGTCCTTCTCAGCTCATGTCATGCCTTTGTCTCCCGGTCCCCAGTGTGAAGTTACTGGACCCCAGGCACATGTGACAATCTCATAGTCACCTGAGTTCAGGAGGTGCATGGGAAGTAACTGTGAGGCTTCCTAGCTTCGATTCAGTATCTCTTGTCACCTGTGATTAAGTCATGTGTCCCTGAACAATGTCCATGGAGTTTCTATGCCTTTTGAAGGAGACTGGCAGCCTTGCCTTTGTATTTGGATATATTCCTCCCCAGGCTTCACTACTCTCAGCTTTAATCTTGATCTATTTTAAGTCAGCTTGGTTAGCTGCACAGTCCCATTGAAATGTGGACGGAAACTTTTCTTGTTTAGTTTGCTGATACAGTTCCATAAAGCAAGGCTGGACCCTGGTTCTCCACCCCATCAATGCAATAGCTGATCCAATGTTTCTTTGTAGCATCATAGATTGTTGTTGTTGGTGGCGGTGGTGGGTTTTTTTTGGCGATGGAGTCTTGCTCACCCAGGGTGGAGTGCAGTGGCCGGATCTCAGCTCACTGCAAGCTCTGCCTCCTGGGTTCACACCATTCTCCTACCTCAGCCTCCCAAGTAGCTGGAACTACAGGCGCCTGCCACCTCTCCCAGCTAGTTCTTTATATTTTTTTAGTAGAGATGGGGTTTCCCCATATTGGCCAGGTTCATCTTGAACTCATGACCTCAAATGATTCACCTGCCTTGGCCTCCCGAATCACAGATTCTTTTTAAAGCAAGAGTTGTTAGAATGCGTCTATCAGTTGAACATTTAATGTCCATGGTACCTGATGATATAAGTCAGTATTGCAGCAACACTCCTAGAAAATTGTTTGACTAATTTTTGGAGATTTTGCGGGGAAAATTTTATTTTCTTTGCATAGACTGAGGCAGGGAATATGGCATTATAGTCTACCCACAGAGGGAAATTTTGGCCTGTGGGACTGGAAAGCAGGGTCATCTACTTCTCAACTTACTCTAGACCACCCTAGAATATTCATGTCAGAATCCATGTTCTTGCCCTGAGAATAGTTGGGTCCTTGTGCTATGACTGGACAGTGATTTGGTCATATGTGAAGTGTGAATTGCTTAATGTGACCTGCTTCTCTGAATGTATTTACAGAAAATGAAAGTGATCATGAAGAAGAGGAAGAAAAAGGACCAGTGTCTCCCAGGTAATGCTGTGGAATTGTGAGCTGTGAATTCAGTAGTGACACCTGGAGATTGTAGATTTAGGGAAAACGAGGAAGCGATGAATAGAACGATTTCTTTCATTCACTCAGCTACAAATTGTCCTTATTAACAATGTTGTGCATTATTTGTGGCACTTGTATTGGTTTTAATTTCATAGTCCTCTCAAGATAAGTACTTGCAATCAGTTGAGCCAGGTGAACTAGCCAAAGAGGGATATCTTGTTCATCTTTTCAAAAAACCAGCTCCTGGATTCCTGGAGGTTTTTTTTTTTTTTTTTGAGACGGAGTCTCGCTCTGTCACCCAGGCTGGAGTGCAGTGGCCGGATCTCAGCTCACTGCAAGCTCTGCCTCCTGGGTTCACACCATTCTCCTGCCTCAGCCTCCCGAGTAGCTGGAACTACAGGCGCCCGCCACCTCTCCCAGCTAGTTCTTTATAATTTTTAGTAGAGATGGGGTTTCCCCATATTGGCCAGGTTCACCTTGAACTCATGACCTCAAATGATTCACTTGCCTTGGCCTCCTGAATCACAGATTCTTTTTAAAGCAAGAGTTGTTAGAATGCGTCTATCAGTTGAACATTTAATGTCCATGGTACCTGATGATATAAGTCAGTATTGCAGCAACACTCCTAGAAAATGGTTCGAGTAATTTTTGGAGATTTTGGGGGGAAAATTTTATTTTCTTTGCATAGACTCAGGCAGGGAATATGGCATTATAGTCTACCCACAGAGGGAAATTTTGGCCTGTGGGACTGGAAAGCAGGGTCATCTATTTCTCAGCAGACTTAATCTAGACCACCCTAGAATATTCATGTCAGAATCCATGTTCTTGCCCTGAGAATAGTTGGGTCCTTGTGCTATGACTGGACAGTGATTTGGTCATGTGTGAAGTGTGAATTGCTTAATGTGACCTGCTTCTCTGAATGTATTTACAGAAAATGAAAGTGATCATGAAGAAGAGGAAGAAAAAGGGCCAGTGTCTCCCAGGTAATGCTGTGGAATTGTGAGCTGTGAATTCAGTAGTGACACCTGGAGATTGTAGATTTAGGGAAAACGAGGAAGCAATGAATAGAACGATTTCTTTCATTCACTCAGCTACAAATTATCCTTATTAACAATGTTGTGCATTATTTGTGGCACTTGTATTGGTTTTAATTTCATAGTCCTCTCAAGATAGGTACTTGCAATCAGTTGAGCCAGGTGAACTAGCCAAAGAGAGATATCTTTTTCATCTTTTCAAAAAACCAGCTCCTGGATTCATTGAGTTCTTTTTTTTTTTTTTTGAGACAGAGTCTTGCTCACCCAGGGTGGAGTGCAGTGGCACCATCTTGGCTTGATGCAACCTCCGCCTCCCAGATTGAAGTGATTCTCCTGCCTCAGCATCTTGAGTAGCTGGTACCACAGGTACACACAACCACATCTGGCTAATTTTTGTATTTTTAGTAGAGATGGGGTTTCCCCATATTGGCCAGAATGGTCTCAAAAATAGCTAGCATGGTGGTTGGTGCCTGTAATCCCAGCTACTTGGGAAGCTGAGGCATGAAAATCACTTGAACCCAGGAGGTAGAGGTTGCAGTGAGCTGAGATCGTGCCACTGCACTCCAGCCTGGGCGACAGAGTGAAACTCCCTCTCCAGCAAAACATAAAAAACCAAAACCAACCAACCAGTCAAACGAAAAATTTAATGAAACAAAAAACAATCTCTTGAGCTACACAGAAACATTGGCCTCTCATGGGGTAAAAAGCTCAGAGCCCAGCCTTGCTTTATGGAAACTTCTAAGCAAGAAAAGGGTGGAAGTGTTTGTGTCCTAGTTTCAAGGTGACTGCGTAGCTCAGACAAGTTGACTTAAAGGAGATCAACAGTGGAGATGAGAAGAGTGAAACCAGAGAAACAGCATCTTCAAATCAGTGGACAAGGCTGTCAGTGACATCCCTCAGTCCTGATTCAACCTATTTGATTTCACCAGTTATTAACCCATCATGTGTTTGGATTTTTTCTCCCCAGTCCCTGGCTCCACCTCTTCTACCACAAACGTCAGTATGGTGGTATCTGCGGGCCCTTGGTCCAGTGAGAAGTCAGAGATGAATACTTTAGAAGTCAATGAGAAACTGCGCCCCCAGCGGGCAGAGAACAAACGTCAGTTCATAAACACCAAGGAGAAATATCTTGTAACTCAAGTGGCCTACTTTCTGGCCAAGGGGCAGAACAGTTACAGTAAGTTCCCTAAGCTCACCATCACAAAAGTGATGAATGATGTCCTGTCTTCTCTCTGAGAAACGGAATTCTCTCTCCATCAGAAGTAATGTAATACTTTCCGTACTTGTAGGAAAATAGAAATGGGTATTTTCACCTTTTGTTAAAGTTGGAAGAGAGAGGTACCAAGGTATTTCAAAACTTTCCATGTTTGCAGTCAGGTGGGGATGGGCCTAGAGTTAAAATCTCAGTTATGGTTTCAGACAGAGGCACAGAATGACCTGTTTTCTCCAAGAGGCTAAATCATGTTTTCAAGAATCCTCTCTGTACCATATAAGATCTGGCAGACAAATAACATCTAGTCTGTTGTTCTAAATGTCTCGGGCTAGTGAACTTTTATTCAGTTCAAGCTTCTGTTGAGGCCCAATAGGCCAAGCTCTGTTCTAGGGACCCTGAGGGAAATTTGGTGATAGTACACAGTACCCGCTGTGAGGGGCGTCAAGAGGAGTCTGCTCCTCATAGAACCTGTGGTATCTATAACCGACAGCATCAAGAACAGGGAGTAGGGGCCGTGCAAGGTGGCTCAGTCCTGTAATCTCAGCACTTTGGGAGGCTGAGACAGCTGGATCACGAGGTCAGGAGTTTGAGACCAGCCTGGGCAACATGGAGAAACCCCATCTCTACTAAAATTACAAAAATTAACGGGGCGTGGTGGTGGGCACCTGTAATCCCAGCTACTTGGGAGGCTGACGCATGAGAATCACTTGAACCCAGGAGGCAGAGGTTGCAGTGAGCTGAGATCGTGCCACCAGCCTGGGCGACACCGTGAGACTCCCTCTCAAACAAAACATAAAAAACCAAAATCAACCAACGAATCAAACAAAAAATTAACGAAACAAAAGCAATCTTTTGAGCTACACAGAAACATTGGCCACTCATGGGGTAAAAAGCTCAGAGCCCAGCCTTGCTTTGTAGAAAGTTCTAAGCAAGAAAAAAGTGGAAGTGTTTGTGTCCTGGTTTCAAGGTGACTGTGTAGCTCAGACACGTTGACTTAAAGGAGATCAAGAGTGGAGATGAGAAGAGTGAAACCAGGGAAACAGCATCTTCAAATCAGTGGACAAGGCTATCAGTGACATCCCTCAGTCCTGATTCAACCTATTTGATTTCACCAGTTATTAACCCATCATGTGTTTGGATTTTTTCTCCCCAGTCCCTGGCTCCACCTCTTCTACCACAAACGTCAGTATGGTGGTATCTGCGGGCCCTTGGTCCAGTGAGAAGTCAGAGATGAATACTTTAGAAGTCAATGAGAAACTGCGCCCCCAGCGGGCAGAGAACAAACGTCAGTTCATAAACACCAAGGAGAAATATCTTGTAACTCAAGTGGCCTACTTTCTGGCCAAGGGGCAGAACAGTTACAGTAAGTTCCCTAAGCTCACCATCACAAAAGTGATGAATGATGTCCTGTCTTCTCTCTGAGAAACGGAATTCTCTCTCCATCAGAAGTAATGTAATACTTTCCATACTTGTAGGAAAATAGAAATGGATATTTTCACCTTTTGTTAAAGTTGGAAGAGAGAGGTACGAAAGTATTTCAAAACTTTCCATGTTTGCAGTCAATTGGAGATGGGCCTAGGGTTAAAATCTCAGTTATGGTTTCAGACACAGGCACAGAATGACCTGTTTTCTCCAAGACGCTAAATCATGTTTTCACGAATCATCTCTGTACCATATAAGATCTGGCAGAAAAATAACATCTAGTCTGTTGTTCTAAATGTCTCTAGCTAGTGAACTTTTATTCAGTTCAAGCTTCTGTTGAGGCCCAATAGGCTAAGCTCTGTTCTAGGGACCCTGAGGGAAATTTGGTGATAGTACACAGTACCCGCTGTGAGGGGCGTCAAGAGGAGTCTGCTCCTCATAGAACCTGTGGTATCTATAACCGACAGCATCAAGAACAGGGAGTAGGGGCTGTGCAAGGTGGCTCAGTCCTGTAATCCCAGCACTTTGGGAGGCTGAGACAGCTGGATCATGAGGTCAGGAGTTTGAGACCAGCCTGGGCAACATGGAGAAACCCCATCTCTACTAAAATTACAAAAATTAACGGGGCGTGGTGGTGGGCACCTGTAATCCCAGCTACTTGGGAGGCTGAGGCAGGAGAATCCTTTGAACCCAGGAGACAGAGGTTGCAGTGAGCCATGATCACGCCATTTCACTCTAGCCTGGGCGACAGGAGAAGACTCCTCAAAGAATAAACAAAAATGCAGAGAGTACTCTGGTGTGAGGGAAGTCCTACTTCCTGGGGGAAGAGGCTCTTGTTCCTATAGAGGAAGAAAGATGGACCCAAGAATGTGTGGAAGTCGCAGTGCAGTGGGCAGAGCAGGGACCCTGGGCCTGTATCCTGGGCTCCATCCAAGTTGCTTGTCTTGTCTGTCCTTCAGTTTCTCTTTCTTCGTCTCTAAATTTTGGAGGATGAGATGCCAGAAAGTCGGGAGACTGAAGAGTAAAGAGGTGGAAATCCCTGCCTGGAGCCTGGTATTGGGGACAGTTATGTCCTTGGGATGGACCTGGCTCCTGCCCTGTAGGCAGTGACCTCAGCAGCATGTCCAGTCTTTCACTGAGGCCAGTGTGTCTGTCTTTTCTCAGACTATGAAGAGTGCAAAGACCTCCTAAAATCTATGCTGTGGGATGAGCTTCAGTTGAAGGAGGAGAAGCCTGCAGAGCAGCTCGGGCAAGCTGAGGAGCTCAGGTGAGGGGCCCTATGCAGGCAGGTGGGCAGGTGTGTAAATCTCTGATGTACAGCCACTCTCTGGGTGAAGTAAGAGCTAAGCTAGGTCTGGGAAGGGCAGGAATTGCCATGACAGGCTTACAACACACAAAGATTTATGAAACAGAGAACAAGAATAATAATAAGTTATGGGTTGCAGTTGTTTCTCAGAGCCCGTTTTCTCTTTTGAAAGAAGTAATTGTTGAGGTGAAATTTGCATAAGACATGATGAACCAAAGGAGTGGGAACCACCCAGCAGCATTGAGTGTACTCAGAATGGTGCGCCATCACCACCACTTACCCTTAGTCAGAATCACCTCCTGACTGACTGCATCTCATCTTTGACCCAATCAATGTTGCCTTCTGGAGCCTGTCATTCTTTTCTTGTTTAATCTTTTCAATTGGCCCGTCTGCACTTGGCGCATTTCTGTATATGGTTTTGTATCTAGTCACTGGAAGATAGACTATGTGTATTTTCACATGGAAATGTCCATGGCCAGAGTGAGGAGCTGAAAGGATGTCTTTTGAAACTGAATAAGGAAGACACCTAATTTTGTTTAGAGAAGGAAAGATGAATGGAACATCGTTGAGGATCTTACAGGAGCCCTTTCTGATATGGAGGAAGCCTGTAAACCATTTTTCCTTCTTTCTTTGGCCACAGACATTTCTTTAAACGTGTGCTGACCTTCTCCTTGGAGGTCTCCTTGAGGACATTGTCTCAGAAATCTCTGTCGCAATATTCGAACTGATCACTCACCCTTTCCACTGTTCAATTTTCTCTACTATGTCACCTTAGGCAATATAAAGTCCTGGTTCAGTCTCAGGAACAGAGCTGAGCCAGTTAAGGAGAAGTTCCAGGAAGGAGAGATGCCTCCGCGCATTGAATCAGCATCTCCAGGCCCTCCTCACTCCGGATGAGCCGGCCAACTCCCAGGGGCGGGACCTCCGAGAACAGCTGGCCGAGGGCTGTAGGCTGGCACAGCACCTCGTCCAGCTCACCACAGGTAAGGTTTCCATAGGACCTGGAGACCAAAACGCCAGGCTTATGAGAGACTCCGACCTCCATACTTTCACAATGTTGTATCATTGGTGTTTTTTCCCACTAAACATATGTGGCCCTTCCAGGACTTCCTGTGTGATATCAGAGATGGGAAACCCATGGGTTTGGAGGTCACAGTATTGCAAATGTCCCTCCTTCCTTGGTGGAGATGGTCTTTGGAGCAAGAGGCAGCATCTCTCTAGTTGTAAAGGAGAGGAAGGAGGCTGTGACAGGAGGGTTCTTGTTAGAGTGAAAAGAGCTGTAGACTTAGAATGAAGGTTCCCAGGCTGTCTCTTTGGCAATGTTCTTAGTAAGTGTCGGTGAGTGAGTAATTTATCCTTCTTGAGTTTCTCTCTCCATCAGAAGTAATGTAATACTTTCCATACTTGTAGGAAAATAGAAATGGGTATTTTCACCTTTTGTTAAAGTTGGAAGAGAGAGGTACCAAAGTATTTCGAAACCTCCATGTTTGCAGTCATTTGGAGATGGGCGTAGAGTTAAAATCTCAGTTATGGTTTCAGACAGAGGCACAGAATGACCTGTTTTCTCCATGATGCTAAATCATGTTTTCAAGAATCCTCTCTGTACCATATAAGATCTGGGAGACAAATAACATTTAGTCTGTTGTTCTAAATGTCTCTAGCTAGTGAACTTTTATTCAGTTCAAGCTTCTGTTGAGGCCCAATAGGCCAAGCTCTGTTCTAGGGACCCTGAGGGAAATTTGGTGATAGTACACAGTACCCGCTGTGAGGGGCGTCAAGAGGAGTCTGCTCTGAATAGAACCTGTGGTATCTATAACCGACAGCATCAAGAGCAGGGGGTAGGGGCCGTGCAAGGTGGCTCAGTCCTGTAATCCCAGCACTTTGGGAGGACAAGGTGGGTGGATCACCTGAGGTCAGGAGTTGAAAGCAGCCTGGCCAACATGGCAAAATTGCATCTCTACTAAAAATACAAAAATAGCTGGCATGGTGGTTGCGCCTGTAATCCCAGCACTTTGGGAGGCCCAAGTGGGAGGATCATTTGAATTCAGGAGTTCAAGAGCAGGCTGGAGAATATGGTGAAACCCGTCTTTACAATGAATACAAAACATTAGCCAGGCATGTTCCTTTGCCCTTACAGTCCCATCTGCTCAGGAGGCTTAGGTGCGAGGATTGGCTCAGATGATCCTCCACCTCATTCACTTTTCTCAGGCTAGACTCTCTCCTTTTCATTGGCTTGTCTTAGCTGTTAATAAGAAGTCTCTGGCCAGGGTCGCTGGGCTCCCATCTGTAATCCCAGCACTTTGGGGGGCCCAAGTGGGAGGATCATAGGAGTTCATGAGTTCAAGAGCAGGCAGGAGAATATGGTGAAACCCATCTTTACAATGAATACAAAACAGTAGCCAGGCATGTTCCTTTGCCCCTATAGTCCCAACTGCTCAGGAGGCTTAGGTGCGAGGATTGGCTAAGATGATCCTCCCACTCTCATTCACTTTTCTCAGGCTAGTCTGTCTCTCATTTTCATTGGCTTGTCTTAGCTGTTAATAAGAAGTCTCTGACCAGGGTCGCTGGCTCCCATCTGTAATCCCAGCACTTTGGGAGGGCGAGGTGGGAGGATCACCTGAGGTCAGGAGTTCGCAAGCGCCTGGCCAACATGACGAAATTGCGTCTCTACTAAAAATATAAAAAATAGCTGGCAGGGTGGTTGGTGCCTGTAATCCCAGCTACTTGGGAGGCTGACGCACGAGAGTCACTTGAACCCAGGAGGCAGAGGTTGCAGTGAGCCAAGATCATGCCATTGCACTTCAGCCTGGGCGACAGGAGAAGACTCCTCAAAGAATAAACAAAAAGGCAGAGAGTACCCTGGTGAGAGGAAGTCCTGCTTCCTGGGGCACAGGCTCTTGTTCCTAAAGAGGAAGAAAGATCGCACCCGACAATGTGTGGAAGTCGCAGTGCAGTGGGCAGAGCAGGGACCCTGGGCCTGTATCCTGGGCTCCATCCAAGTTGCTTGTCTTGTCTGTCCTTCAGTTTCCTCGTCTGTTCATAGGGTACTACAATAATAGCTACCTCTGTAAATTGCTGCAGTGAATTACATGAGCTATTTCTTGTCAATCTCCTAGAACATTTACTGGCACAGAGTAAACACTATCTATTAGTTCTTCATTCTACTGTTTCTAAATTAACACAAACTTTATTAGTATTTGAGCATATTTCCTTCATGGCCTTGTGGTCTTATGTCTCATACTTTATGTTTCAGATATGATTCTTAAAATCATATTTGAAGATATGATTTAGAAATTAAAGATTTTAAAAATCTTTGACATACTTGTCCTTGAAATTCCCATTAAAACGGAAACCATCAGTCCCATAGTCCTAGGGGCCTTCCCAACTGTCCAAGAAATCTCTACTTCATGCCCCAGTGCAGTGTTTTGGAGAGGCTGCAAGGCTTGGGAAAGTGGCCCCGCATTCAGAGTCAGACCTCAGGGGCTGTGAATTCTGACTCCACTTCATTGTGGTTGAATCATCTTGTCAACTTCCTTGATGTGCCCTTGAGTTTCGGTTTGTTTGTCTCTAAATTTTGGAGGTTGAGATGCCATAAAGTCGGAGACTGAAGAGTAAAGTGGTGGAAATCCTGCCTAGAGCCTTGTACTGGGGACAGTTATATCCTTGGGATGGACCTGGCTCCTGCCCTGTAGGCAGTGACCTCAGCAGCATGTCCAGTCTTTCACTGAGGCCAGTGTGTCTGTCTTTTCTCAGACTATGAAGAGTGCAAAGACCTCCTAAAATCTATGCTGCGGGATGAGCTTCAGTTGAAGGAGGAGAAGCTTGCAGAGCAGCTCGGGCAAGCTGAAGAGCTCAGGTGAGGGGGCCCTATGCAGGCAGGTGGGCAGGTGTGTAAATCTCTGATGTACAGCCACTCCTCTGGGTGAGGTAAGAGCTAAGCTGGGTCTGGGGAAGGGCAAGAATTGCCATGACAGGCTTACAACACACAAAGATTTATGAAACAGAGAACAAGGATAATAATAAGTTATGGGTTGCAGTTGTTTCTCAGAGCCATGATTTCTCTTTTTGAAAGAAGTAATTCTTGAGGTGAAATTTGCATAACACATGATGAACCAAAGGAGTGGGAACCACCCAGCAGCATTCAGTGGACTCAAAATGGTGCCGTCACCACCCCACTTACCCGTAGTCGGAATCACCTCCTAACTGACTGCGGCATCTCATCTTTGACCCAATCAATGTTGCCTTCTGGAGCCTGTCATTCTTTTCTTGTTTAATCTTTTCAATTGGCCCCGTCTGCACTTGGCCGCATTTCTGTATATGGTTTTGTATCTAGTCACTGGAAGATAGACTATGTGTATTTTCACATGGAAATGTCCATGGCCAGAGTGAGGAGCTGAAAGGATGTCTTTTTGAAACTGAATAAGGAAGACACCTAATTTTGTTTAGAGAAGGGAAAGATGAATGGAACATCGTTGAGGATCTTACAGGAGCCCTTTCTGATATGGAGGAAGCCTGTAAACCATTTTTCCTTCTTTCTTTTGGCCACAGACATTTCTTTAAACGTGTGCTGACCTTCTCCTTGGAGGTCTCCTTGAGGACATTGTCTCAGAAATCTGTCGCAATATTCGAACTGATCATTCACCCCTTTCCACTGTTCAATTTTCTCTACTATGTCACCTTAGGCAATATAAAGTCCTGGTTCAGTCTCAGGAACGAGAGCTGAGCCAGTTAAGGGAGAAGTTCCAGGAAGGGAGAGATGCCTCCCACGCATTGAATCAGCATCTCCAGGCCCTCCTCACTCCGGATGAGCTGGCCAACTCCCAGGGGCGGGACCTCCGAGAACAGCTGGCCGAGGGCTGTAGGCTGGCACAACACCTCGTCCGAAAGCTCACCACAGGTAAGGTTTCCATAGGACCTGGAGACCAAAAACGCCAGGCTTATGAGAGACTCCCGACCTCCATACTTTCACAATGTTGTATCGGTGGTGTTTTTTTCCACTAAACATATGTGGCCCTTCCAGGACTTCCTGTGTGATATCAGAGATGGGAAACCCATGGGTTTGGAGGTCACAGTATTGCAAATGTCCCTCCTTCCTTGGTGGAGATGGTCTTTGGAGCAAGAGGCAGCATCTCTCTAGTTGTAAAGGAGAGGAAGGAGGCTGTGACAGGAGGGTTCTTGTTAGAGTGAAAAGAGCTGTAGACTTAGAATGAAGGTTCCCAGGCTGTCTCTTTGGCAATGTTCTTCGTAACTGTCGGTGAGTGAGTAATTTATCCTTCTTGAGTTTCTCCGTGTCCCTCGGAAAAGGCAGGCAAATTGTCTCCTGCAAGGGTCTGAAGCATCTAAATGTGGGAACACTTACGACTGCTTTTGAAAATGAGATAAAGCCCCTCGCCATGTGGTGTTCAGAAGGCACTTGACGTGGGGGTATTTGGTTGTAGGAAGTGCTTCAGACTGGTGCACTCCCCATGGAGAGAATGTCCCTGAATAACACAGCAGAAGCCACATGGAGGGCCTGTGAAGTCTCCTGAGGCATAGAGGACTGTCGGGCAAGTTTGTCCGCTCCAAAGGGAAAGAATTAGGTTCCAAATGCGAACTGTGACACAACACCAAGTCTGTGCCTGGGAATCAGATCTGTGGCGGGATGCGGGAGACAGCTGCCAAAGTCCAGAGAGAGGCTGCACAGGTCCCCAGTGATATGTGGAGCAAAGGGTCTTTTCAATATTTGGTGACATCTTGATGGTGGCCCTCCAGATCAGAAATGCATTGCCTGATGTAACAGGAAAGCATGCCAGGGCATTTTGTTAAAGATAAACCATGAGAGCTTTCAGTTTAACGGTGACCCATGCCTAGATGTTCATGTCTCTGTGCACATTGGACTGACTGTGCCTGCAGAGTGTGAAGTGGGAAATATCTGAACGAACACTTCTGTATTTACAGAAAATGATGCAAATGAGGATGAAGATGTTAAAGTTGATGACACTGAGTAAGTACAGGAATCATGTGCCCCAGGTAACACTGAATAATCAGGTGCAAGTAATGGGTTTTAATATATGAAAAAGGTCTAGGAGGCACACCCTGTCTCTGGCGTCTACAATGGGCCACAAGCCTGCATTCCCTTGGCCACAGTATGAGAAATTCAACCCAACTTAGACACAGGGTGTGGCAGCTGTTGTGTTTCTCTGTGTGTGGCAAGGGTGATGTCTGTACTGTACAGGGATAGCTGAGTCTTCATCTTTCTCAGCTCCTATCTATCCAGTGAAATGAACACCGGTTGGTCTCTTCCTCTCTGTCTCCCATGGCAGCCATGCTCTGTTGCAGAGAGAAGAGGATTGCCTGTTCCCTCCTAAAAGCCTTCTGTTTGCTTTCTGTGACCACTGTCTTAATGCCTCCCGTCAAAACCTGCTAGGTCTCCCGGTGTCCAATCCCTCTGTATTTAATCTTCTGACATCTCTATCTCACCTCATCAGGGAGGTGCGGAAGGCAGAAGAAAAGGAAGTCCCTGAGGACTCAGTGGAGGAATGTGCCATCACTTGTTCAAATACCTATGGCCCTTCTGAGTCCAATCAGCCTCACAAGAACTCCAAAGTCACATTTAAGGAAGACCAAATGGACTTGACTCTGCTTATAGACCATGAATCGTCTCCTGATGTACGGCAGGATGCTCTAAACCTTGTTGCAGGTAGCCTCTATTTTCCTCGTGTTTCATACCTCTGTCTAGACTACGGAAGATCCATTGTGAGGACAGGCTATATGCGCACATATTGGTTTACTCAGCAACTAGGATGGAGCTAGGTGCGGTGACTCACACATATATTCGCAGCACTTTGGGAGGCTGAGGCAGGAGAATCCCGTGAACCCCGGAGTCAGAGCTTGCAGTGAGCCATGATCACGCCATTTCACTCCAGCCTGGGTGACAGGAGAAGACTCCTCAAAGAATAAACAAAAATGCAGAGAGTACTCTGGTGTGAGGGAAGTCCTACTTCCTGGGGGAAGAGGCTCTTGTTCCTATAGAGGAAGAAAGATCGCACCCAAGAATGTGTGGAAGTAGCAGTGCTGTGTGCAGAGCAGGAACCCTGGGCCTGTCACCTGGGCTCCATCCAAGTAGCTTGTCCTGTCTGTCCCTCAGTTTCTCTTTCTTCGTCTCTAAATTTTGGAGGTTGAGATGCCATAAAGTCGGGAGACTGAAGAGTAAAGTGGTGGAAATCCTGCCTGGAGCCTGGTATTGGGGACAGTTATGTCCTTGGGATGGACCTGGCTCCTGCCCTGTAGGCAGTGACCTCAGCAGCATGTCCAGTCTTTCACTGAGGCCAGTGTGTCTGTCTTTTCTCAGACTATGAAGAGTGCAAAGACCTCCTAAAATCTATGCTGGGATGAGCTTCAGTTGAAGGAGGAGAAGCCTGCAGAGCAGCTCGGGCAAGCTGAGGAGCTCAGGTGAGGGGCCCTATGCAGGCATGTGGGCAGGTGTGTAAATCTCTGATGTACAGCCACTCCTCTGGGTGAGGTAAGAGCTAAGCTGGGTCTGGGGAAGGGCAAGAATTGCCATGACAGGCTTACAACACACAAAGATTTATGAAACAGAGAACAAGGATAATAATAAGTTATGGGTTGCAGTTGTTTCTCAGAGCCATGATTTCTCTTTTTGAAAGAAGTAATTCTTGAGGTGAAATTTGCATAACACATGATGAACCAAAGGAGTGGGAACCACCCAGCAGCATTCAGTGGACTCAAAATGGTGTGCCGTCACCACCCCACTTACCCATAGTCGGAATCACCTCCTGAGACTGCGGCATCTCATCTTTGACCCAATCAGTCTTGCCTTCTGGAGCCTGTCATTCTTTTCTTGTTTAATCTTTTGAATTGGCCCCGTCTGCACTTGGCCGCATTTCTGTATATGGTTTTGTATCTAGTCACTGGAAGATAGACTATGTGTATTTTCACATGGAAATGTCCATTGCCAGAGTGAGGAGCTGAAAGGATGTCTTTTTGAAACTGAATAAGGAAGACACCTAATTTTGTTTAGAGAAGGGAAAGATGAATGGAACATCGTCGAGGGTCTTACAGGAGCCCTCTCTGATATGGAGGAAGCCTGTAAACCATTTTTCCTTCTTTCTTGTGGCCACAGACATTTCTTTAAACGTGTGCTGACCTTCTCCTTGGAGGTCTCCTTGAGGACATTGTCTCAGAAATCTGTCGCAATATTCGAACTGATCACTCACCTCTTTCCACTGTTCAATTTTCTCTACTATGTCACCTTAGGCAATATAAAGTCGTGGTTCAGTCTCAGGAACAAGAGCTGAGCCAGTTAAGGGAGAAGTTCCAGGAAGGGAGAGATGCCTCCCGCGCATTGAATCAGCGTCTCCAGGCCCTCCTCACTCCGGATGAGCCGGCCAACTCCCAGGGGCGGGACCTCCGAGAACAGCTGGCCGAGGGCTGTAGGCTGGCACAGCACCTCGTCCGAAAGCTCACCACAGGTAAGGTTTCCATAGGACCTGGAGACCAAAAACGCCAGGCTTATGAGAGACTCCCGACCTCCATACTTTCACAATTTTTGATCGGTGGTGTTTTTTTCCACTAAACATATGTGGCCCTTCCAGGACTTCCTGTGTGATATCAGAGATGGGAAACCCATGGGTTTGGAGGTCACAGTATTGCAAATGTCCCTCCTTCCTTGGTGGAGATGGTCTTTGGAGCAAGAGGCAGCATCTCTCTAGTTGTAAAGGAGAGGAAGGAGGCTGTGACAGGAGGGTTCTTGTTAGAGTGAAAAGAGCTGTAGACTTAGAATGAAGGTTCCCAGGCTGTCTCTTTGGCAATGTTCTTCGTAACTGTCGGTGAGTGAGTAATTTATCCTTCTTGAGTTTCTCCGTGTCCCTCGGAAAAGGCAGGCAAATTGTCTCCTGCAAGGGTCTGAAGCATCTAAATGTGGGAACACTTATGACTGCTTTTGAAAATGAGATAAAGCCCCTCGCCATGTGGTGTTCAGAAGGCACTTGACGTGGGGGTATTTGGTTGTAGGAAGTGCTTCAGACTGGTGCACTCCCCATGGAGAGCATGTCCCTGAATAACACAGCAGAAGCCACATGGAGGGCCTGTGAAGTCTCCTGAGGCATAGAGGACTGTCGGGCAAGTTTGTCCGCTCCAAAGGGAAAGAATTAGGTTCCAAATGCGAACTGTGACACAACACCAAGTCTGTGCCTGGGAATCAGATCTGTGGCGGGATGCGGGAGACAGCTGCCAAAGTCCAGAGAGAGGCTGCACAGGTCCCCAGTGATATGCGGAGCAAAGGGTCTTTTCAGTATTTGGTGACATCTTGATGGTGGCCCTCCAGATCAGAAATGCATTGCCTGATGTAACAGGAAAGCATGCCAGGGCATTTTGTTAAAGATAAAACATGAGAGCTTTCAGTTTAACGGTGACCCATGCCTAGATGTCCATGTCTCTGTGCACATTGGACTGACTGTGCCTGCAGAGTGTGAAGTGGGAAATATCTGAACGAACACTTCTATATTTACAGAAAATGATGCAGATGAGGATGAAGATGTTAAAGTTGATGACACTGAGTAAGTACAGGAATCATGGGCCCCAGGTAACACTGAATAATCAGGAGCAAGTAATGGGTTTTAATATATGAAAAAGGTCTAGGAGGCACACCCTGTCTCTGGCATCTACAATGGGCCCCAAGCCTGCATTCCTTTGGCCACAGTATGAGAAATTCAACCCAGCTTAGACACAAGGTGTGGCAGCTGTTGTGTTTCTCTGCGTGTGGCAAGTGTGATGTCTGTACTGTACAGGGATAGCTGAGTCTTCATCTTTCTCAGCTCCTATCTATCCAGTGAAATGAACACCGGTTGGTCTCTTCCTCTCTGTCTCCCATGGCAGCCATGCTCTGTTGCAGAGAGAAGAGGATTGACTGTTCCTCCTAAAGGAACCTTCTGTTTGCTTTCTGTGACCACTGTCTTAATGCCTCCCGTCAAAACCTGCTAGGTCTCCCGGTGTCCAATCCCTCTGTATTTAATCTTCTGACATCTCTATCTCACCTCATCAGGGAGGTGCGGAAGGCAGAAGAAAAGGAAGTCCCTGAGGACTCAGTGGAGGAATGTGCCATCACTTGTTCAAATACCTATGGCCCTTCTGAGTCCAATCAGCCTCACAAGAACTCCAAAGTCACATTTAAGGAAGACCAAATGGACTTGACTCTACTTATAGACCGTGAATCGTCTCCTGATATACGGCAGGATGCTCTAAACCTTGTCGCAGGTAGCCTCTATTTTCCTTGTGTCTCATACCTCTGTCTAGACTACGGAAGATCCATTGTGAGGACAGGCTATATGCGTACATATTGGTTTACTCAGCCACTAGGATGGAGCTAGGTGCAGTGACTCACACATATATTCGCAGCACTTTGGGAGGCTGAGACAGCTGGATCACGAGGTCAGGAGTTTGAAAGCAGCCTGGCCAACATGGCAAAATTGCATCTCTACTAAAAATATAAAAAATAGCTGGCATGGTGGTTGTGCCTGTAATCCCAGCACTTTGGGAGGCTGAGGCAGCTGGATGACGAGGTCAGGAGTTTGAAAGCAGCCTGGCCAACATGGCAAAATTGCATCTCTACTAAAATTACAAAAATTAGCGGGCGTGGTGGTGGGCACCTGTATTCCCAGCCACTCGGGATGCTGACGCATGAGAATCACTTGAACCCAGGATACAGAGGTTGCAGTGAGCCAAGATCATGCCATTGCACTTCAACCTGGGCGACAGGGCAAGACTCATCAAAAAAAAAACAAACAAAAAAGGCAGAGAGTAGCCTGGTGGGAGGGAAGTCCTGTTTCTTGGGGCACAGGCTTTTGTTCCTAAAGAGGAAGAAAGATGGACCCAAGAATGTGTGGAAGTAGCAGTGCAGTGTGCAGAGCTGGAACCCTGGGCCTGTCTCCTGGGCTCCATCCAAGTTGCTTGTCCTGTCTGTCCCTCAGTTTCCTCATCTATTCATAGGGTGCTACAGTAATACCTACCTCTGTAAATTGCTACAGTGGGTGACATGAGCTATTTCTTATCAATCTCCTAGAACATTTATGGGCACAGAGTAAACACTATCTATTAGTTCTTCATTCTACTGTTTCTAAATTAACACAAACTTTGTTAGTATTTGGGCATATTTCCTTCATAGTCTTGTGGTCTTATGTCTCATACTTTATGTTTCCATTATGATTCTTAAAATCATATCTGCTGTTACAATTTAAAAATCAAAGATTTTTAAGATCTTTGACATCATTGTCCTTGAAATTCCCATTAAAAGGGAAACCATCAGTCCCATAGTCCTAGGGGCCTTCCCAACTGTCCAAGAAGTCTCTACTTCATGCCCCAGTGCAGTGTTTTGGAGGAGAGGCTGCAAGGCTTGGGAAAGTGGCTCCACATTCAGAGTCAGACCTCAGGGGCTGTGAATTCTGACTCCACTTCATTGTGGTTGAATCATCTTGTCAACTTCCTTGATGTGCCCTTGAGTTTCGGTTTGTTTGTCTCTAAATTTTGGAGGATGAGATGCCAGAAAGTCGGGAGACTGAAGAGTAAAGAGGTGGAAATCCCTGCCTGGAGCCTGGTATTGGGGACAGTTATGTCCTTGGGATGGACCTGGCTCCTGCCCTGTAGGCAGTGACCTCAGCAGCATGTCCAGTCTTTCACTGAGGCCAGTGTGTCTGTCTTTTCTCAGACTATGAAGAGTGCAAAGACCTCCTAAAATCTATGCTGCGGGATGAGCTTCAGTTGAAGGAGGAGAAGCTTGCAGAGCAGCTCGGGCAAGCTGAGGAGCTCAGGTGAGGGGGCCCTATGCAGGCAGGTTGGCAAGTGTGTAAATCTCGGACGTACAGCCACTCCTCTGGGTGAAGTAAGAGCTAAGCTGGGTCTGGGGAAGGGCAGGAATTGCTATGGCATGCTCACAATACACAGAGGTTTGTGAAACAGAGAACAAGGACAGTAATAAGTTATGGGTTGCAGTTGTTTCTCAGAGCCCCGTTTTCTCTTTTTGAACGAAGTAATTGTTGAGGTGAAATTTGCATAACACATGATGAACCAAAGGAGTGGGAACCACCCAGCAGCATTCAGTGTACTCAAAATGGTGTGCCATCACCACCCCACTTACCCATAGTCGGAATCACCTCCTGACTGACTGCGGCATCTCATCTTTGACCCAATCGATGTTGCCTTCTGGAGCCTGTCATTCTTTTCTTGTTTAATCTTTTCAATTGGCCCCGTCTGCACTTGGCCGCATTTCTGTATATGGTTTTGTATCTAGTCACTGGAAGATAGACTATGTATTTTCACATGGAAATGTCCATTGCCAGAGTGAGGAGCTGAAAGGATGTCTTTTTGAAACTGAATAAGGAAGACACCTAATTTTGTTTAGAGAAGGGAAAGATGAATGGAACATCGTTGAGGATCTTACAGGAGCCCTTTCTGATATGGAGGAAGCCTGTAAACCATTTTTCCTTCTTTCTTTTGGCCACAGACATTTCTTTAAACGTGTGCTGACCTTCTCCTTGGAGGTCTCCTTGAGGACATTGTCTCAGAAATCTCTGTCGCAATATTCGAACTGATCACTCACCTCTTTCCACTGTTCAATTTTCTCTACTATGTCACCTTAGGCAATATAAAGTCCTGGTTCAGTCTCAGGAACGAGAGCTGAGCCAGTTAAGGGAGAAGTTCCAGGAAGGGAGAGATGCCTCCCGCGCATTGAATCAGCGTCTCCAGGCCCTCCTCACTCCGGATGAGCCGGCCAACTCCCAGGGGCGGGACCTCCGAGAACAGCTGGCCGAGGGCTGTAGGCTGGCACAGCACCTCGTCCGAAAGCTCACCACAGGTAAGGTTTCCATAGGACCTGGAGACCAAAAACGCCAGGCTTATGAGAGACTCCCGACCTCCATACTTTCACAATGTTGTATCATTGGTGTTTTTTTCCACTAAACATATGTGGCCCTTCCAGGACTTCCTGTGTGATATCAGAGATGGGAAACCCATGGGTTTGGAGGTCACAGTATTGCAAATGTCCCTCCTTCCTTGGTGGAGATGGTCTTTGGAGCAAGAGGCAGCATCTCTGTAGTTGTAAAGGAGAGGAAGGAGGCTGTGACAGGAGGGTTCTTGTTAGAGTGAAAAGAGCTGTAGACTTAGAATGAAGGTTCCCAGGCTGTCTCTTTGGCAATGTTCTTAGTAAGTGTCGGTGAGTGAGTAATTTATCCTTCTTGAGTTTCTCTGTGTCCATCGGAAAAGGCAGGCAAATTGTCTCTTGTAAGGGTCTGAAGCATCTAAGTGTGGGAACACTTACGACTGCTTTTGAAAATGAGATAAAGCCCCTCACCATGTGGTGTTGGAGAAGGCACTTGAAGTGGGGGTATTTGGTTGTAGGAAGTGCTTCAGACTGGTGCACTCCCCATGGAGAGAATGTCCCTAAATAACACAGCAGAAGCCACATGGAGGGCCTGTTAAGTCTCCTGAGGCATAGAGGACTGTCGGGAAGTTTGTCCGCTCCAAAGGGAAAGAATTAGGTTCCAAATGCGAACTGTGACACAACACCAAGTCTGTGCCTGGGAATCAGATCTGTGGCGGGATGCGGGAGACAGCTGCCAAAGTCCAGAGAGAGGCTGCACAAGTCCCCAGTGATATGCGGAGCAAAGGGTCTTTTCAATATTTGGTGACATCTTGATGGTGGCCCTCCAGATCAGAAATGCATTGCCTGATGTAACAGGAAAGCATGCCAGGGCATTTTGTTAAAGATAAACCATGAGAGCTTTCAGTTTAACGGTGACCCATGCCTAGATGTTCATGTCTCTGTGCACATTGGACAGACTGTGCCTGCAGAGTGTGAAGTGGGAAATATCTGAACGAACACTTCTGTATTTACAGAAAATGATGAAGGTGAGGATGAAGATGTTAAAGTTGATGACACTGAGTAAGTACAGGAATCATGTGCCCCAGGTAACACTGAATAATCAGGTGCAAGTAATGGGTTTTAATATATGAAAAAGGTCTAGGAGGCACACCCTGTCTCTGGCATCTACAATGGGCCCCAAGCCTGCATTCCTTTGGCCACAGTATGAGAAATTCAACCCAGCTTAGACACAAGGTGTGGCAGCTGTTGTGTTTCTCTGCGTGTGGCAAGTGTGATGTCTGTACTGTACAGGGATAGCTGAGTCTTCATCTTTCTCAGCTCCTATCTATCCAGTGAAATGAACACCGGTTGGTCTCTTCCTCTCTGTCTCCCATGGCGGCCATGCTCTGTTGCAGAGAGAAGAGGATTGCCTGTTCCCTCCTAAAAGCCTTCTGTTTGCTTTCTGTGACCACTGTCTTAATGCCTCCCGTCAAAACCTGCTAGGTCTCCCGGTGTCCAATCCCTCTGTATTTAATCTTCTGACATCTCTATCTCACCTCATCAGGGAGGTGCGGAAGGCAGAAGAAAAGGAAGTCCCTGAGGACTCAGTGGAGGAATGTGCCATCACTTGTTCAAATACCTATGGCCCTTCTGAGTCCAATCAGCCTCACAAGAACTCCAAAGTCACATTTAAGGAAGACCAAATGGACTTGACTCTACTTATAGACCGTGAATCGTCTCCTGATGTACGGCAGGATGCTCTAAACCTTGTCGCAGGTAGCCTCTATTTTCCTTGTGTGTCATACCTCTGTCTAGACTACAGAAGATCCATTGTGAGGACAGGCTATATGCGTACATATTGGTTTACTCAGCCACTAGGATGGAGCTAGGTGCAGTGACTCACACATATATTCGCAGCACTTTGGGAGGCTGAGACAGCTGGATCACGAGGTCAGGAGTTTGAAAGCAGCCTGGCCAACATGGCAAAATTGCATCTCTACTAAAATTAGAAAAATTAGCTGGGTGTGGTGGCGGCGCCTGTAATCCCAGCTACTCGGGAGGCTGAGGCAGCTGGATGACGAGGTCAGGAGTTTGAAAGCAGCCTGGCTAACATGGCGAAATTGCATCTCTACTAAAAATACAAAAAATAGCTGGCATGGTGGTTGGTGCCTGTAATCCCAGCTACTTGGGAGGCTGACGCATGAGAATCACTTGAACCCAGGAGGCAGAGGTTGCAGTGAGCTGAGATCGTGCCACCAGCCTGGGCGACAGGAGAAGACTCCTCAAAGAATAAACAAAAAGGCAGAGAGTAGCCTGGTGGGAGGAAGTCCTGTTTCTTGGGGCACAGGCTTTTGTTCCTAAAGAGGAAGAAAGATGTACCCAAGAATGTGTGGAAGTAGCAGTGCAGTGTGCAGTGCAGGAACCCCGGGCCTGTCACCTGGGCTCCATCCAAGTAGCTTGTCCTGTCTGTCCCTCAGTTTCTCTTTCTTCGTCTCTAAATTTTGGAGGTTGAGATGCCATAAAGTTGGGAGACTGAAGAGTAAAGTGTGGAAATCCCTGCCTAGAGCCTGGTAGTGGGGACAGTTATATCCTTCGGATGGGCCTGGCTCCTGCCCTGTAGGCAGTGACCACCGCTGTGTGTCCAGCTTTTCACTGAGGCCGGTGTGTCTGTCTTTTCTCAGACTATGAAGAGTGCAAAGACCTCCTAAAATCTATGCTGCGGGATGAGCTTCGGTTGAAGGAGGAGAAGCTTGCAGAGCAGCTCGGGCAAGCTGAGGAGCTCAGGTGAGGGGCCCTATGCAGGCAGGTGGGCAGGTGTGTAAATCTCTGATGTACAGCCACTCCTCTGGGTGAAGTAAGAGCTAAGCTGGGTCTGGGGAAGGGCAGGAATTGCCATGGCAGGCTTACAACACACAAAGATTTATGAAACAGAGAACAAGGATAATAATAAGTTATGGGTTGCAGTTGTTTCTCAGAGCCTAGATTTCTCTTTTTGAAAGAAGTAATTGTTGAGGTGAGATTTGCATAACACAAAATTAACTAAAGGAGTGGGAACCACCCAGCAGCATTGAGTGTACTCAAAATGGTACGCCGTCACCACCCCAGTTACCCTTAGTCAGAATCACCTCCTGACTGCGGCTTCTCATCCTTTCGGTCAATCAGTGTTGCCTTCTGGAGCCTGTCATTCTTTTCTTGTTTAATCTTTTCAATTGGCCCCGTCTGCACTTGGCCGCATTTCTGTATATGGTTTTGTATCTAGTCACTGGAAGATAGACTATGTATTTTCACATGGAAATGTCCATTGCCAGAGTGAGGAGCTGAAAGGATGTCTTTTTGAAACTGAATAAGGAAGACACCTAATTTTGTTTAGAGAAGGGAAAGATGAATGGAACATCGTCGAGGATCTTACAGGAGCCCTCTCTGATATGGAGGAAGCCTGTAAACCATTTTTCCTTCTTTCTCTTGGCCACAGACATTTCTTTAAACGTGTGCTGACCTTCTCCTTGGAGGTCTCCTTGAGGACATTGTCTTAGCTGTTAATAAGAAGTCTCTTGCCAGGGTCGCTGGGCTCCCATCTGTAATCCCAGCACTTTGGGAGGACAAGGTGGGTGGATCACCTGAGGTCAGGAGTTCGAAAGCAGCCTGGCCAACATGGCAAAATTGCATCTCTACTAAAAATATAAAAAATAGCTGGCATGGTGGTTGTCGCCTGTAATCCCAGCTACTTGGGAGGCTGACGCATGAGAATCGCTTGAACCTAGGAGGCAGAGGTTGCAGTGAGCTGAGATCCTGCCACCAGCCTGGGCGACACAGTGAGACTCCGTCTCAAACAAAACATAAAAAACCAAAACCAACCAACCAATCAAACAAAAAAATTAACGAAACAAAAAACAATCTCTTGAGCTACACAGAAACATTGGCCACTCATGGGGTAAAAAGCTCAGAGCCCAGCCTTGCTTTATAGAAACTTCTAAGCAAGAAAAAAGTGGAAGTGTTTGTGTCCTGGTTTCAAGGTGACTGCGTAGCTCAGACACGTTGACTTAAAGGAGATCAAGAGTGGAGATGAGAAGAGTGAAACCAGGGAAACAGCATCTTCAAATCAGTGGACAAGGCTGTCAGTGACATCCCTCAGTCCTGATTCAACCTATTTGATTTCACCAGTTATTAACCCATCATGTGTTTGGATTTTTTCTCCCCAGTCCCTGGCTCCACCTCTTCTACCACAAACGTCAGTATGGTGGTATCTGCGGGCCCTTGGTCCAGTGAGAAGTCAGAGATGAACACTCTAGAAATCAACGAGAAACTGCGCCCCCAGCGGGCAGAGAACAAACGTCAGTTCATAAACACCAAGGAGAAATACCTTGTAACTCAAGTGGCCTACTTTCTGGCCAAGGGGCAGAACAGTTACAGTAAGTTCCCTAAGCTCACCATCACAAAAGTGATGAATGATGTCCTGTCTTCTCTCTGAGAAACGGAATTCTCTCTCCATCAGAAGTAATGTAATACTTTCCATACTTGTAGGAAAATAGAAATGGATATTTTCACCTTTTGTTAAAGTTGGAAGAGAGAGGTACGAAAGTATTTCGAAACCTCCATGTTTGCAGTCAATTGGAGATGGGCCTAGGGTTAAAATCTCAGTTATGGTTTCAGACACAGGCACAGAATGACCTGTTTTCTCCAAGACGCTAAATCATGTTTTCACGAATCATCTCTGTACCATATAAGATCTGGCAGAAAAATAACATCTAGTCTGTTGTTCTAAATGTCTCTAGCTAGTGAACTTTTATTCAGTTCAAGCTTCTGTTGAGGCCCAATAGGCTAAGCTCTGTTCTAGGGACCCTGAGGGAAATTTGGTGATAGTACACAGTACCCGCTGTGAGGGGCGTCAAGAGGAGTCTGCTCCTAATAGAACCTGTGGTATCTATAACCGACAGCATCAAGAACAGGGAGTAGGGGCTGTGCAAGGTGGCTCAGTCCTGTAATCCCAGCACTTTGGGAGGCTGAAGCAGCTGGATCACGAGGTCGGGAGTTTGAGACCAGCCTGGGCAACATGGAGAAACCCCATCTCTACTAAAATTACAAGAATTAGCGAGGCGTGGTGGTGGGCACCTGTAATCCCAGCTACTCGGGAGGCTGAGGCAGGAGAATCCTTTCAACCCAGGAGGCAGAGGTTGCAGTGAGCCAAGATCACGCCATTGCACTCCAGCCTGGGCGACAGGAGAAGACTCCTCAAAGAATAAACAAAAAGGCAGAGAGTACCCTGGTGTGAGGGAAGTCCTACTTCCTGGGTAAGAAGCTTTTGTTCCTATAGAGGAAGAAAGATGTACCCAAGAATGTGTGGAATTAGCAGTGCAGTGTGCAGGGCAGGAACCCTGGGCCTGTCTCCTGGGCTCCATCCAAGTAGCTTGTCCTGTCTGTCCCTCAGTTTCTCTTTCTTCGTCTCTAAATTTTGGAGGTTGAGATGCCATAAAGTCGGGAGACTGAAGAGTAAAGTGGTGGAAATCCCTGCCTAGAGCCTTGTACTGGGGACAGTTATATCCTTCGGATGGAGCTGGCTCCTGCCCTGTAGGCAGTGACCACCGCTGTGTGTCCAGCTTTTCACTGAGGCCGGTGTGTCTGTCTTTTCTCAGACTATGAAGAGTGCAAAGACCTCCTAAAATCTATGCTGCGGGATGAGCTTCGGTTGAAGGAGGAGAAGCCTGCAGAGCAGCTCGGGCAAGCTGAGGAGCTCAGGTGAGGGTGCCCTATGCAGGCAGGTGGGCAGGTGTGTAAATCTCTGATGTACAGCCACTCGTCTGGGTGAAGTAAGAGCTAAGCTAGGTCTGGGCAAGGGCAGGAATTGCCATGACAGGCTTACAACACACAAAGATTTATGAAACAGAGAACAAGAATAATAATAAGTTATGGGTTGCAGTTGTTTCTCAGAGCCATGATTTCTCTTTTTGAAAGAAGTAATTGTTGAGGTGAGATTTGCATAACACAAAATTAACTAAAGGAGTGGGAACCACCCAGCAGCATTGAGTGTACTCAGAATGGTGCGCCATCACCACCCCACTTACCCTTAGTCAGAATAATACAATCCCTAATATATTTTGTAGATAATTCAGATAAAGTTTATACAACGGGCAAAATATAAACTGACAAAAACATACAAATTGCACTGAACATTTAGCCAGTTGAAGGAGAACCCTGGTCCCTCATAATGTATTTGCTGCACCTATAATATAATTATGAAATATGAGATTTATGTCTGAAGATTTTACCTTCAATCTGAAGAGACGAAAATGATATTGTACCATTATCCATGGACTGCGTAATTATTACCATATTTTTTTTCTATCCCTGCCAATATTTTGTTTACAAATATTAAAGCAATCAAGTAAAAACTGCATATTATATTGTATTTGAATAGTGCTTACCTGCAATATCTAATATCTGTATTTTTTAGATCAAGTTCTTTCAATCCAGAAAAATAGCATTTAAAGAGAAAATTCATGAAGTAGATTTTATGATCCACTTCAGAGAAAATGGTTAGAAAGAAAATTAACATCTCCATCTTGCACACGTATTTTATACTAAACAAAATATTGTTTCACCTTCAATTTCTGAGTGAAAAGACAGAAGAAACATTAATCTATTCATGGAATTACAATTCATAAGCTAACATCAGCCTACATAATTTATAATCTATGAATTGTAAAGTACTTCTCACATTTCAGTTTTATCTGCTAAATTTCCTTCAAAACATTTACCTGTTTCCAAATTTCAATATTGCTTATGTCTACTCAATATATAATTTAAAAGGTTATATTTTAAATCAAAGAATAACTGGATAACCTCATCATTTTTAAA
>JABBCR010001403.1:0-13565 GCA_014849445.1 Cercopithecus mona
TCTAGCAGTTTATTTAGGATGTTCTACATACAAACCATTTATTGTCAGGTATTAAACAAACTTCTATATTGTGCTTTGTGTCTCAATCACTGGTGTATGCTCTCTACAAATGTGAAATCATTTAATCCCCACAATAACCACAGGGGCACCAATTATTTTTATTCTCCTTTTGCAAGAGAAAACTATCTTCTACTCATCTGAGGTCAGGGTGCAGGACTGTGAAATTGATTTCTGGTTCATCCTTCACAGGCTATGAACCAACCAAACATGTCCCTTCTTCATCTTTTGTTCACTGAGCATAGCTCACCACTGAGTCACTGCCCAGCCATTCTCTCTGGGCTTTCCTCCTTTGTTCACCTTCTTCCTGTCTCACAGATAAAATTCCTGCACCCTGGCACTGCAGGATTTCCCTGCTCTGGGAAACCAAATCTCTGTACAGTTGGAAGTCGTTTTCTGGGAGTTACCTTGACACTACAACATTTCTATCCACGGTCAGGGTCAGCATCGAACCCATGGTCTGTAATAGAGGTAAAAAAGATAATAGTGAAATATCAGCCTGTTTGGCTCTATGAAACACCTGGGTCTGAGGCCCAAAGATGTCACAAAGCCATTGAGTTACTTCAGGTGAGGCTTCCTTCCTGATGGATGTGCACAGGGAACTCCTATGAGAACTAGGAAAATCACATCCCTCCCCCTGTGCAGTCACAGCCCTCAGCCGGCACACACAGCTCAGCAGGACAGGAAAATCACATCCCTCCCCCTGTGCAGTCACAGCCCTCAGCCGGCACACACAGCTCAGCAGGACAGGAAAATCACATCCCTCCCCCTGTGCAGTCACAGCCCTCAGCCGGCACACACAGCTCAGCAGGACAGGAAAATCACATCCCTCCCCCTGTGCAGTCACAGCCCTCAGCCGGCACACACAGCTCAGCAGGACAGTCCAGCATGTCCTGACACTTAGTCTATTTTATATTCAGCTCAATTTTTATAGTCACCTTCAGAGAGTAACAGCAGTCTTTGACAGACATATAACCACTTACTGCCCAAATGAACTGAACGTGTCCCTTCCGCCTGCAGGCCACATATGCAGCTCTGTGCTTCTCTTGCTTGAATCTATTTTTTTGGGGGGGGGATGGTGTCTCGCTCTGTCACCCAAGCTGGAGTGCAGCAGCACGATCTCAGCTTACTGCAGCCTCCATCTCCCGGGTTCAAGCGATTCTCCTGCCTCAGCCTCTTGAGTAGCTGGGATTATAGGCACATGCCACCACGCCCAGCTAACTTTTCTGTTCTTAGTAGAGACAGGGTTTCACCATGTTGGTCAGGCTGGTCTCAAACTCCTGACCTCATGATCTACCTGCCTTGGCCTCCCAGAGGGCTGGGATTACAGGTGTGAGCCACCGTGCCCAGCCTGCTTGAACCTATTGAAAGAAACAACCACAGTGTTTCTTTGTCATCAAAATTAAGGTGAGAGTTGTCCCCTTTGGTGCCCCCAAAACTCCTTTTCTTAATAGTCTCAATTCACAAATCCTAGTACACATGCTGATTATAAGTATTACAGCAAGTTAACAAATACGTGAAATTATTTACAACCTCCAAGTAGTTTAAA
Source organism: Cercopithecus mona (assembly GCA_014849445.1). Classification (NCBI taxonomy): domain Eukaryota; kingdom Metazoa; phylum Chordata; class Mammalia; order Primates; family Cercopithecidae; genus Cercopithecus; species Cercopithecus mona. Next base: position 1,607 of record JABBCR010001403.1, read on the forward strand.
CATCCAGGAAAAGTGAATGAACTTTTCATCTCTTCTTGCTGTTGCGGTTTTGTGGTTTTGTGCTTGGTAAGACTTTGTCTTTCTTCCTTGTATCAAGTTCCAAACATCTACCATACTGCTGTCTTTGACTCTCTCTCATTCCTGCTTCACACTGGAAATTCATCATTTATATTCAACTCATTTCATTAAATAAAAAATAACCTAGGAGATCAACGGGCTTTGAAAGGTGTTTTACCTCTGCAGGATACACTGAAGTGTCTGATGTATGACCTGGACATTCTCCGGCCTTGGATGCTTTCATTGCACATTATGTAATAACCAATGCAACAGCATCATCACCTCGTGGTATCTGTTGCAGTGGCAGAGACACTTCCTGATTCCTCAGGGGAAAAGTCACAGTAAAACCATCATATTTTGAAGATCTGTGTGCCTCCATTAAACTATCCCAAATGAGTCCAACACGACAACCAACAGGCAAAGGGAGAAGTGCCCTTCCTCCCTTCCCCATGTTCTGGGTCACAGTAACTAATTCCACTCACGGAGGGGCGGGCTGCTTCACTGGGCACCTGCAAATCCTCAAGTGCTGTCAAATACTTTTTATGACAACATCTATGTTGCCAAATATCTACAAGGATAAGCACTATTTATTCACAGGGCAAGTAATGTCAGAACACAAATTTGTGTAAGTTATGAATACAAAACTTAGCCATACTCATATCTAGGAGAAAAAAATCACTCACTTCTCACTCACTTTTATGGGAATCTCAAATATTCGATGCACGCTGGTGCATCGAAAAAGCGTCACTTGGCAGTGACCGGCGTCCACTCACTTTGAAGACACACAGACCTCAGCCCTGTTTCCAGCTCCCCCAAGGACCAGCTGGGTCACCTCAGACAGGTGGCTGAACTTTTCTAAACTTGTTTCTTCGTATTTAAAATGTGGAGAATTGCCTGTTTCTGATAGGCCACAATAAGCTTCCTAGCGTGGTTGGCACACCGCCTGCAACGTAGTATGCACATACCGCCCGAATTCCTTCGTTATATGTTATTTCAGTTCCTCTCAAACTCTGAAATGAATAGAGCAGGTCTTGCTGTTACTGTTTTGTAGATGAACATGCAGAGGAACTCTATGAGGAAAAGCCCCAGAGTGACCCCACTAATAAATGAGTCCATTCTAAACCTCCCGTCTCCGACAGTTAGCATGAAGCCCTTTCACTGCCCAATGATGTGTGTTATGCAAAAACCTGCAGCACATTTCCCCTTCTCGAGAAAAAAAAAGTTTCTATTTTTTTTCCTAGAAAAGGAAAATGTATTTATTAACCATCAGCAAAGATGAATGAAAGGGAAGCCCTGCCTGCCAAGAGTTTACCATTTCCTAAAAAGCTGAGTACAAGAGTATAAACAGTTAAGGCACCAAAGAGAACACGTCTAGGGCTATAAGGCAATGAAAGCGTCAAAGCCAGTTCAGAGAAAGGAGACTCCAGCTCCGTCTGAGCCACCAGAATAAAAGGCTTGGGGGGATGGTCTTGGCAATGGTCCTCAAAGAGGGAGTCATGAAGGGTCGGTGATTATGCCAAGGGGAACATCTCTGCCAGGTGACAGAGGTAGGAAGAGCAGGATGCATTTAAAATACATCAGCAAATCCCATGTTGCCAGTGGTCAGAGTGCAGAACCAGCAGTGGCAGAAGACAGGGTAGAGAAAGAGAAGATGGCTCTTTGGAGGACAGACAGCCTCTGGCTACAGTGTGTATTTGCCAGGCACTGTGCAAGTCTCAGGGACACACAGATCAACACCCTGATATGGTCAGTGAGGAGCTCAGAGCCCAGTGGGGCAGCAGGTGCCCGAGCGCAGCACAGCGAGTTCAGGTGAACTCAGCGAGCTTCAGGACTTGCGTTCTGGGGCAGGGATCCTCAAACAGATCCTGCTGAGCCCATAAAAGTCACCTTGTTCTATCCCCAAACAACATAGAAAGGGGAGTTATTCAGGAAAAATTAAACTATGTGTCAGACTAGATGAGTAATTTGCAAAGTTTGCACAGCCAGGAATGACAAAGTCAGGATTTAAACACCTACCATCTCTTATCTAAATTCTGTCACCTGCGTGCTGTGTCACACCAGACACCAGACTCAACCCCTATCCTCTGTCTCCGTTTTCTCCTCTGCAAAATAGAATTCAGTACTTGTACTTTCCTTTAACGTTTCTCATGAGGTTGAGTGAGTCTGTGTGTGTAACACGCTCTGAATACCTCCTGGCACGTTGTACAATCATACATGGCTGTCAAATAATCCAGTGACTCTAAACTTCATACCTCTCTACCATGGAAACGGCATGAAGAGCTGTAAAGTAGCCAAACATGTTCAGAGAACACGGGTCAGTCAGTCAGTACAGGGTAGAAGAGAAGGGAAGGTGAATTGTGCAGTTCATAGAAGAGAAATCATGTGCCTCAGACTAGCTTGGCCAGAGTGATTGGAAAGGCTTGCATGCTTAAATTTCCATGCAAGGAGGAGAACCACGTACTCTCATGCAGGGAAGAGGACTATGTATCCCCGTGCGTAATTCCCATGTAACAGAAAGTATCTGTTTGCCAGGCAGAAAGCACCTGTAGCTACCGGTCTCTTTCTGCAGCCATGTCAAACACAAGCAGCAATAAAACAATAGCCATTGGCTTAAAAAGCTTTGCATTCAAATTACAACCCTTTGGTGTTTGTCACGTGCTTCCCTGGGAGAGGAAAGGTTGTGTTCAAGGCTCACTAACAGACAATACAATCGATTCAGTTTGTCCAACAATATTCACCTTTCCGTTTTATGTCAGCCTCGAGATACACTGTAAGCCTCTCAGAAACCTGCTTATTTTCTCTATCAGTCCTTTGAATTTTCTTTCTTGGCCCTTCATGCTGAGCACAGCTTGAGGTCAGCGGCTGAGACTGGCCAGCAAGCACCCTGCTAAGGATGCAGGTTGATCACAAGAACTCACCTGTCACAGTTCCACAGCGTCATGCCTCCCCCTGGTGGCCTCTGAAGCTCATGCAAGTTTGCACGAAGAGACACTCAGGGTGAAATACAGCCTGAAAAGCCACTCCGAGTTGTAGTTTCTGAAACGACTCTCCACACGAGAAGAAACCCAATACAGCACATCGTTCTACCTGCTCTGTGGCTTCTGCTTCTCAAGCAACTTGAAATGATTTGGTGTGTGATTATTTTCTTTTTAAAAGTATCGGCCATCAGTGATTCAAGGTTAGAGTCTGCATTGTTGCAAGGCTATTAAAAAGTGACATAGATTATATCAGTCAGTTTATAACCACGAACCTCACTTGCCACGTGTGTTTCATGCATGCTGAATCACATGCGTGCTGAATCACATGCATGAATGCTCGCTGTGCGTGAGCTGGCATTTGCCGTAGGTCAGGTGCTGTCTGAGCCCTTACAGCTGTTACTTCAGGTAATGCTCACAAGAGCTCTGTGTGAGGGGGACGCTCCTCGGTTCCCACGTTACCAGCAGGCTGAGTCATGCCCTGTACCACCGAGCTGGTGCAGCAGGAGGCAGTGCCTGAATTCAAGCCCAGGCTGTCATTGCAGGGCTGTTTGACCACCTGAATGCACAACTCCACAATAGGAAAAGCATGCACACAAAGAGGAGACAGGACAGCCGAGGCCGTTTCCACGGTGCAGTGGAATGGCTGCTGTTTTATTTTAGTTTATCAGATCTAGTGATAAGTACAGTGAACACGTGAGCAATATTTTCAGATTAGAAGCAACTTTGTGCTTAAGCATCCATGGCTATTTGGAAGCCAGACCACTGCAGACAGAGCATGCTTGACAATGATCTGATGACTTAGAAACATTTGCACAATTCAGAGAGCTAAGTATTACATGTGTACTTTGTCTTCAGAGTACACAGTCTCCACACATTCATTCAGCTGCACCCGACTTTCATCTGTCTGATGTATGTGGCCCCTCATGCAACAGAGGTGATCCAATGTCAGGTTGAACGGGAAAATATCTGATAGGAACAATTCATTGAGGTTTCTGGTGCCTGTTTATTCTTTTTATTTTTTTTTGAGAAGGAGTCTCACTTTGTCTCCCAGGTTAGAGTGCCATGGTGTGATCTCAGCTCACTGCAACCTCCGCCTCCCTGATTCAAGTAATTCTTCTGCCTCAGCCTCCCGAGTAGCTGAGATTACAGGTGGGCACCACCACACCTGGCTAATTTTTGGTATTTTTGGTAGAGACGGAGTTTCACCATGTTGGCCAGGCCAGCCTCGAATTCCTCATTCTTAAATGTCCTGTTGAGTTGGGAGCTTGCGTACTGCTGTGGTCTCCATGTCTGTGTCTCCCCGAAATGTGTCCTATCCCCCAAGGTGATGATATTAGGAGATGGGGCCTGTGGAAGGTGATTAATCAAGTCATAAGGGTGGTGCCCTCATGAGTGGGATTAGTGCTCATATAAGAGAAGCCCCAGAGAGATGCCCTTCACCTCTTCTACCATGTGAGGATGCAGCAAGAAGGTGCCATCTGTGAACCAGGAAACGGGTCCTCACCAGACACCAAATCTGCTGGCACCTCGATCTTGAACACCAGCCTTCAGAACTATGAGCAATCAGTGTCTGTTCCTTATCAGCCGCTCAGTCCATGGCATTTTGTTTTAGCAGCACCAACAGACTAAGACACATACCAGAGCTGCAGCCCCAAGATGGGAGTGTAGAATTGTAAACAAAGTAACTATATATTTTTAAAAATAAACAACCACCCCCACCACCACCGCTTTAGGACAGCAGTGATTCCCAACAAGTCATCCAAGGACCAGGGATGCAAATTTGCAAAGATGCATATTTTGGGCTTGTCTCACACCCACTGACAGGGATGCCCTAGGGTGGAGCTCCCATGGTCCGTGTTTGAGCAAGCCCCAGGTGATTCTGGTGCAGCAGAAACTTCGGAACCAGAGCCCTGAGACAGAAGCAGATGGGAGCAAAGCCCAGTGAGGCCCTCAGTGGTGATCAGATCAGCAGCGACCCCAGGCGACAACTGAAGACCTGACGAGGGCCGCGGGTGTAGAGATAGAGGCTGAACTGCAGAGGAGAAGCAGAGGTCAGAGCAGAAGAAAGACAGGTCAGGTGTTTTCACAGCAGAGTGGGTGGCGCTCATTGCAGAAAGGATGTCATATCATCAGCCATGCCTCTCGAAGCTCCATGCCTTAAGCTTCCTCCTCCTTTTCATCATTGATTATTTTGGCCTCCTTCACGTTAGTCATGAAGCATTACCTTAACTTTGACCTTTACTTCATTCTTTTATCAGGATCCTCTCTCTGGGAGCCCTCCTCTACCTCCAGCTGCAATCATCACCACAGGAGTGAGAGAGAGACTTGGACCTGAGCTGGACCCTCCAGCCCTCCCTTGCTGAACTACCATCCAACCTTATGTTCCTACTGATGTTTACTAGGTTATTCAATAAATATTGTATATTCTGTGGCAGTGGCCACCAGTCATTTTCTTTTTTTTTTTTTTTTTTTTTTTTTGAGACAGAGTCTCGCTCTGTCGCCCAGGCTGGAGTGCAGTGGCTCAATCTCGGCTCACTGCAAGCTCCGCCTCCTGGGTTCCCGCCATTCTCCTGCCTCAGCCTCCCGAGTAGCTGGGACTACAGGCGCCCGCCACCGCGCCCAGCTAATTTTTTTGTATTTTTAGTAGAGACGAGGTTTCACCGTGGTCTCGATCTGCTGACCTTGTGATCCGCCCGCCTCGGCCTCCCAAAGTGCTGGGATTACAGGCGTGAGCCACCGCGCCCGGCTACAATGCTGTTCTTTAAACAAGACTCAGCTTCCTGGAGCTGATTTACAGCTAAGGACACAAAGATCTTTTAGCTAAAGCCACCAGAAAGAAGACCAAAGGGATGCAAGTTGCAGAACGATTCTAGCCCTTCCGTGCCTGTGCCTTCTACGAGAGACCCTGTCTGAATCTTGGCTGTTCTCTGAAAACAAGAGGAAGAGTTTCTGTCCTGAGTCTGTCTACACCATGTGTCAAACTAACTTAGAGTCCAAGTGTGCATTAATTGCCTTTGTAACGCCAGTGTGCAGCACAGAACCAGGCTTCGCAGGAGTTCAATCTTTTGAAGAATAAATTGAATATGTCTTCATGATTAATCCACCTAGAAGTGACTTTGTGAGGAGAGTCAATTATTTATTTGCCAAATATTAATTTTGAAGTACCAGAGGCCATCACTTGGCATATGAGATTAAATCAGAGAATCCTCATGCATCTCACCATTTCGGGACATTTGGGGTTCATACAGAGCCTAAAATTCACTGTTCAAGCCCCAAATTCCATAGAGTGCTAACATGCTAAACTTCTCCTTCCTCAAACTTTGACCAAACAAGCCAATTATCTTTCAGTGGCTATGAAACCAACTTCAATCTGTGATTTTGAAACTTCCAGGATAATGTCCCAGATAAATATTTGTAATATTAGCAGAGATGATTATCTACCAAATTAGGAAATTGTACTGTGCAGTCAATTTATGTAAAAATGATACTTGTTTTCCGGAATCAATAGTATAAAGTTGACATAACCTAAAAAAAAAAAAAATTACCAAACAAAGACAAGAAAGCTAAGATGGAAAGAAACAACGCTAATTTCTTTTTTATAGTGGTAACATATACATAACATAAAATTTCCCATTTTAACCATATTTAAGTGTTTGTTTCTATGGCAATAGGTGCATTCACTCTGTTCTGTAGCCACTACCATCTATCCCCGTAACTCTTTTCATCTTGCAAAACTGAAATTCTCTGCCCATTAAACACTAACTCCTTCCCCATTCCTCCTCCCACTGGCTCCTGGCAGCCACCATTCTACTTTCTGTCTCTATGATTTTGGCCACTCTGGATACCTCATATAAGCAGACTCATAGAGTGCGATTTTGTGTATGGTTTATTTTATTTAGCACACCGCCCCCAGGGTTCATCCATGTCATGACATGAGTCAGTGTTTCCTTCTTTTTTTTTTCTTTTTTGTTTTTTTGAGACGGAGTCTTGCTCTGTCGCCCAGGCTAGAGTGCAGTGGCGTGATCTCGGCTCACTGCAAGCTCTGCCTCCCAGGTTCACGCCATTCTCCTGCCTCAACCTCCCGAGTAGCTGGGACTACAGGCGCCCGCCACCATGCCTGGCTAGTTTTTTGTATTTTTAGTAGAGACAGGGTTTCACCATGTTAGCTGGGATGGTCTCGATCTCCTGACCTCATGATCTGCCCACCTCAGCCTCCCAAAGTGCTGGGATTACAGGCATAAGCCACCGCACCTGGCCCAGAGTTTCCTTCTTTTCAATGCTGAATAATATTCCATCGTGTGTACATGTCGCATAGAACCATTCATCCTTCAACAGACACTCGGGTTGTTTCTATGTTTTAGCTACTGTGAATAATGCTGATATGAACATGGATATACAGATACCTGTTTGAGGCCCTGATTTTACCCTTTTGGTGTATATGCCTAGAAGAATTGCTGGACCATATGGTTGGACTGTGTACTTTCTTGACAGGCCACCATAGTGTTTTCCACAGTGGTCGCACCATTTTACATCCTCATTGGCAACATACGAGGGTTCCAACACTTGGTATTTCCTGGAGTGTGTTTCCATTTGCTTTTAGAGTAGCCATCCTGACAGGTGCAGAGAGATATCTTACTGAGATTTTGATTTGTGTTTTCTTAATGATTAGTGATGTTGAGCATGTGCTTGTTGGCCATTGGTGTATCTTCCTTGGAGAAATGTCTACTCAGATCTTTTGCTCATTTTTAATCAGGTTGCTTGGTTTTTGATGTTAATAATACTAATTTCTTAACATACATCAATAATCTAAGGCTGGGTGTTGTGGCTCATGCTTATAATTCCAGCACTTTGGGAGGCCAAGAAGGGAGAACTGCTTGAGGCCGGGAGCTTGAGACCAGCCTGGACAACATAGCAAGATCCCATCTCTACAAAAATAAAAATAAAAAATTAGCTGGGAATGGTGGTGCATGGCTGTAGTTTTAGCTACTTGTTGGAGGAATTGTTTAAGCCTAGGAGGTCAAGGTTGCAATGAGCCATATTCACACCACTACACTCCAGCCTGGGTGACAGAGCAAGACCCTGTTGGAAAAAAAAAAGGAAAAGAAAAAAGAATATATTGTAACATTTCAAGCACTCACTGATATGGGTCAGATGTTTGTCCCCTCCAAGTCTCATGTTGAAATGCAACTCCTAATGTTGGAGATGAAACTTAGGAGGAGGTGTCTGGGTCATGAGGGCAGATCCCTTTTGAATGGCTTGGTGCCCTCCTCACAGTAATAAGTGAGTTCTCACTCAGTTCCTGGGAGATCTGGTTGTTTAAGAGCGTGGCACCTCCCCCGCTTTTCCTCTCTTGTTCCCTCTCTTGCCAGATGAGAAGCCGATTCCCCCTTCACCTTCCGCCATGACTGAAAGCTCCCTGAGCCTCCCCAGAAGCTGAGCAGATGCTGGCACCACGCTCCCTGTACAGCCTGCAGAGCCCTGAGCCAATTAAACTTCTTTTCTTTATGAATCACCCGGTCTTAGGTATTCCCTTGTAGCAACGCAAGAACAGACGAACACACTCAGTCTTAAAAGATTTTTACTTTAAAAACTCTCAAAAATACCTTAGATATGAATTATGAAACTTACCTTTATCCAGTGAGAGTTATGTAACTTCAGGCAAATCCAGATGAGGTAATTTAGCGTTCAGTCTATGAAGCCCTCGCGTATAAGGTTACATTTGCGAGACGAGAGTTTGGGACCATAAATGCTTATGGTTGTGACATGGTCACGACCCAACAATGCCATCATGACTTCAGTCCTCTCTCCTGATTTCTCGAGAAGCAGATTTCCAAGAACAAAACCAGACAGGCTTTTCGCCCATCACCCTAACAATGGTGTTTCTATTCGGTCATCTTTTCCCACTGATGTGGGAAGGTCTGCGCCAATTTACATAGCCTGCCTCCAGGCTGCTTATGTGAGCCGTCCATGGTCACCCAACTAATGAACAGCAGGGTGGACACTTGAACCCTGGGCAGCTGGATTGTAAGTTCCCCTCCGCTTCAACTGTATCACCACACGGCCACACTCAAAGCGCACATCATTCCCGCCCACTCCCAACCCGTTAAGTACTGTCCAGGTCAATGCACTAGTCAGGCTTCTGCAGAGAGACAGGTGAACAAGATGCCTACAGAGAGGGAGGAATGGAGACACAGATATTAAGGAATTGTCTCGGGAGATCCCGGGGACTTAGCAGGTCCAAAACCTGTGGGGTGGGTGGCAAGCCACAGACCCAGAGGAGACTGAGGTTCAAATCCAAGCGCCACCTGCCACAGAATCCTGGCAGGTCAGGGGAGGTCAGCCTTTGTTCTCTTCTGGCCTTCAACTGCTTGGATGAGGCCTGCCCACATTAGGAAGGGAGACCTGCTTCACTCAAAGTGCAGAGATTTGTATGTAAATCTCATCTACAAACACCGTCAGAGAAACATCCAGAATAATGGAATAATAGTGTTCAAAAGTAAGATGTTGCCTTTGCTTAAGCAGATACACTGTGTATGCACCTCACACACACACAAGCACACCACGTGATTCCAGACATACGGGCATTTCCTGGCACCAGTTTTAAAACTCTTTTATGAAATTATAGTAATATCAGATAATAGCTTTGTTTGTTTGCTTTAAAATCCTTATTAGCCAAATTGACATTTATGAACCTCTGTCATTCTCCAAAATGTTGAAAATGTTAGTGGTCTGTGAAATTCAAAAATAGTCAACAAACTCACTATTCTGCAAGACCTCTGCAGGGAACCAGTGTCTCCACTCCTGCTTTTTATGCTGAGTTATTCATGAACTTCATTCCAAAAATACACACAGAATACGTGTCAGGTATCAGGCACTGTCCAAGGTATTCATTAAAAACCAGTGGAAAACAAAACAAAACAAAACAAATATCCCAACCCTACTGGCCAGTGCAGGCTGTAGGGGTGAGAGGAGACAATCAGGAAACAGATGCATCGTGTAACAGATAGTGACTGGGGCTGCAGAGAATAGAGGGAGAAGGAAAAAGGGGAGGATTTCATATAAGGATCCTAAGAGACCTCCTCGTAAGATGCTACTCAGGGGGCCTACTCATCCTAGTGAGGATACACACAGCGCACCCCTGCACTGGCACTTACGATTGGAGGGTAGACATTAGGTTGGTGTAAAAATAATGGCAAGACTGCAATTACTTTTGCACCAACCTAATAGGAGAGCAGATGTCATCCTCAAAGGTCCAGTTAAAGGAAGAACTGGTATAGCTCAGGGCAAAATGAAACATCGAGCATTTTCACTCATTTAGACTAGATGACACAAATAAATTCAACTTAACAAATGAAATAACTCATCTACCTATGAGAACAAATGCCACACAATGGTCACCATACCACAACCAGCATTGTGGATCACTCTCCATTCTTCTGCCTTATTTAAGGGAAGGCAAGGCTTTCCTAGGGAAGACTTATTTTTCCTCCGCAGAAGTTGCAGCACTCTGTCACCTTGCTCCTGATCACCAGGCTGTCAGAGAAAAATCAGAGCTCATCTTGAAAGTATGTTTTGGAAAAAAAAGAAAAAACAGAAACATTAATCCAAGCCATCTCCTGATTTTCCTGTGCATGCCTCCATTAAGATAGACCCTTAGCCCCACCGTTGGTACAATGCATTAATTTAAATGGTAAACTGAATGGGATTGCCAGAATTTGGAGACGAATGTCTTCAAACTGGCTCGATCATAGTCAGCTAGGTACTAGCTCAGAGTCTATTCAGTAATCTATTTGCTTGTAAAATATTGCTTCCCAAGGACAATATTGGATTTAGTATAAATAAATCCTTATTTTACAAGGCTCAAAATCAGAAAACTCACAGTGATCAGATTGAACTAAATATTTATTCACCTCTAAAACATGTGCATACAAAGATGTCTGTCAATGCCCATTAGAAATACAATATCAAAAAGGCCATGTAAACTGACAATAATTGTCACAGTCTGCATTTAGCCACCCCCAACATCAACTGCTGTAAATTTATTTTTTTAAATGTCAACAGAATGCCACAAATAAATACCGTTCTTAAAACTTTTAAGCTGTTTTAATCTTAGATTTGAAACATGCCATCATATTCATGCTTTGTTTCTCCTAGAAGAAAATATTCGCTTTTGATTGTAGGGCAAATGATCAACACATTACCCATATAACCTGGAAGATTTGAGAAATGATAGGCCAAGATTTCTTTAATTCATTTTAAAAAAATAAACACTGACTTTTAGTTCAATTGTTCACGATCTGATTACAGTGTGAAACACAAAATAAGGGGAAAACTATCTCAAATATTCATTTATGACATAAATGATAGGATTCAGGATTAGCACAAGAAGTGACAGGCTCATGTACCCTTTGAGCTCCTTTCTCATGGTAGCTAGAGAAGGAAGGTCTGTGCTTTCTGTGCTCCGAGAACTGTCTGCTTAACCTGATGTCCACCGCTCCTTTCCGGGAGGCCTCCCCTCCATGATGCAGAGTGAGGGCTGCCTGCATTAGTTAGGGTGAGATCCATTGCTGTTATTACATTAAGCGAAGGGCTCAGAAATTGTTTTGGAGATGTTCATTCAAGACAAGCCAGTTCTCTTAGGAATGTCACGTTTATCCTGAGTTTTGTTTCCGGAACCTAAACTGTTTGAGAATCTCTCCTTCAAGGTGGCTTTTAAATATTAAAAACAATTGCAATAAAGGAGCACAGAGAGAGAGAGAGAGAGAGATTTCCTTCTTGCTGCCAGATTTTAGTTGGCTGTACATGCCCATTGTATTACATTAACAATATTTAAATTATAGACTGTTATAGTCGATCCTAAAAGAATGTCATGTTTCCCATTAGGACAGACAAGTCAAGTTTACTAGGCTTTGCTCTTATGTTCA
>JABBCR010001682.1:0-19115 GCA_014849445.1 Cercopithecus mona
TAGCGAAAGGCTTCTTGAAGGGAAAGATGTAACTCTGTGAGATGAATTAACAGAACACAGAGCAGTTTCTCAGAAAGCTTCTTTCCAGTTTTGAACGGAAGATATTTCCTTTTTTACCATAGCCCTCTATGGGCTTCCAAATATCCCTTTGCCAATTCCACAAGAACAGCCTTAGCGAAAGGCTTCTTGAAGGGAAAGATGTAACTCTGTGAGATGAATTAACAGAACACAGAGCAGTTTCTCAGAAAGCTTCTTTACAGTTTTGAAAGGAAGATATTTCCTTTTTCACCATAGCCCTCTAGGTTCTTCCAAATATCACTTTCCAAATTCCACAAGAACAACCTTAGCGAAAGGTTTCTTGAAGGGAAAGCTGTAACTCTGTGAGATGAATTAAGAGAACACAAAGCAGTTTCTAAGAAAGCTTCTTTCCAGTTTTTTACGAAAGATATTTTCTTTTTCACCATAGCCCTCTATGGGCTTCCAAATATCTCTTTGCAAATTCCACAAATACAGTCTTAGCAAAAGGCTTCTTGAGGGGAAAGCTGTAACTCTGTGAGTTGAATTAACAGAACACAAAGCAGTTTTTCACAAAGCTTCCTTCCAGTTTTTAACGGAAGATAATTCCTTTTTCACCATAACCCTCTATGGTCTTCCAAATATCACTTTGCAAATTGCACAAGAAAAGTCTTAGCGATAGGATTCTTGAGGGGAAAGCAGTAACTCTGTGAGATGAATTAACAGAACACAAAGCAGTTTCTCAGAAAGCTTCTTTCCAGTTTTGAACGGAAGATATTTCCATTTTCACCATAGCCCTCTAAGGGCTTCCAAATATCCCTTTGCCAATTCCACAAGAACAGCCTTAGCGAAAGGCTTCTTGAAGGGAAAGATGTAACTCTGTGAGATGAATTAACAGAACACAGAGCAGTTTCTCAGAAAGCTTCTTTCCAGTTTTGAACGGAAGATATTTCCTTTTTCACCAAGCCCTCTATGGGCTTCCAAATATCCCTTTGCCAATTCCACAAGAACAGCCTTAGCGAAAGGCTTCTTGAAGGGAAAGATGTAACTCTGTGAGATGAATTAACAGAACACAGAGCAGTTTCTCAGAAAGCTTCTTTCCAGTTTTGAACGGAAGATATTTGCTTTTTCACCATAGCCCTCTCTGGGCTTCCAAATATCCCTTTGCCAATTCCACAAGAACAGCCTTAGCGAAACGCTTCTTGAAGGGAAAGATGTAACTCTGTGAGATGAATTAACAGAACACAGAGCAGTTTCTCAGAAAGCTTCTTTCCAGTTTTGAACGGAAGATATTTCCTTTTTCACCATAGCCCTCTATGGGCTTCCAAATATCACTTTGCCAATTCCACAAGAACAGTCTTAGCGAAAGTCTTCTTGAGAAGAAAGCTGTAACTCTGTGAGATGAATTAACAGAACACAGAGCAGTTTCTCAGAAAGCTTCTTTCCAGTTTTTAACGGAAGATATTTACTTTTTCACCATAGCCCTCTATGGGCTTCCAAATATCCCTTTGCCAATTCCACAAGAACAGCCTTAGCGAAAGGCTTCTTGAGGGGAAAGATGTAACTCTGTGAGATGAATTAACAGAACACAGAGCAGTTTCTCAGAAAGCTTCTTTCCAGTTTTGAACGGAAGATATTTCCATTTTCACCATAGCCCTCTATGGGCTTCCAAATATCACTTTGCATATTCCACAAGAATAGTCTCAGCGAAAGGCTTCTTGATGGGAACACAGTAACTCTTTGAAATGAATTAAGAGAAGGCAAAGCAGTTTCTCAGAAACCTTCTTTCCCGTTTTTAACGGAAGATATTTCCATTTTCACCATAGCCCTCTATGGGCTTCCAAATATCACTTTCCAAACACCACAAGAACAGCCTTAGCGAAAGGCTTCTTGAAGGGAAAGATGTAACTCTGTGAGATGAATTAACAGAACACAGAGCAGTTTCTCAGAAAGCTTCTTTCCAGTTTTGAACGGAAGACATTTCCTTTTTCACCATAGCCCTCTATGGGCTTCCAAATATCCCTTTGCCAATTCCACAAGAACAGCCTTAGCGAAAGGCTTCTTGAAGGGAAAGATGTAACTCTGTGAGATGAATTCACAGAACACAGAGCAGTTTCTCAGAAAGCTTCTTTCCAGTTTTGAACGGAAGATATTTCCTTTTTCACCATAGCCCTCTAGGGGCTTCCAAATATCCCTTTGCCAATTCCACAAGAACAGCCTTAGCGAAAGGCTTCTTGAAGGGAAAGATGTAACTCTGTGAGATGAATTAACAGAACACAGAGCAGTTTCTCAGAAAGCTTCTTTCCAGTTTTGAACGGAAGATATTTCCTTTTTCACAATAGCCCTCTATGGGCTTCCAAATATCCCTTTGCCAATTCCACAAGAACAGCCTTAGCGAAAGGCTTCTTGAAGGGAAAGATGTAACTCCGTGAGATGAATTAACAGAACACAGAGCAGTTTCTCAGAAAGCTTCTTTCCAGTTTTGAACGGAAGATATTTCCTTTTTCACCATAGCCCTCTATGGGCTTCCAAATATCCCTTTGCCAATTCCACAAGAACATCCTTAGCGAAAGGCTTCTTGAAGGGAAAGATGTAACTCTGTGAGATGAATTAACAGAACACAGAGCAGTTTCTCAGAAAGCTTCTTTCCAGTTTTGAACGGAAGATATTTCCTTTTTCACCATAGTCCTCTATGGGCTTCCAAATATCCCTTTGCCAATTCCACAAGAACAGCCTTAACGAAAGGCTTCTTGAAGGGAAAGATGTAACTCTGTGAGATGAATTAACAGAACACAGAGCAGTTTCTCAGAAAGCTTCTTTCCAGTTTTGAACGGAAGATATTTCCTTTTTCACCATAGCCCTTTATGGGCTTCCAAATATCCCTTTGCCAATTCCACAAGAACAGCCTTAGCGAAAGGCTTCTTGAAGGGAAAGATGTAACTCTGTGAGATGAATTAACAGAACACAGAGCAGTTTCTCAGAAAGCTTCTTTCCAGTTTTGAACGGAAGATATTTCCTTTTTCACCATAGCCCTCTATGGGCTTCCATATATCCCTTTGCCAATTCCACAAGAACAGCCTTAGCGAAAGGCTTCTTGAAGGGAAAGATGTAACTCTGTGAGATGATTTAACAGAACACAGAGCAGTTTCTCAGAAAGCTTCTTTCCAGTTTTGAACGGAAGATATTTCCTTTTTCACCATAGCCCTCTATGGGCTTCCAAATATCCCTTTGCCAATTACACAAGAACAGCCTTAGCGAAAGGCTTCTTGAAGGGAAAGATGTAACTCTGTGAGATGAATTAACAGAACACAGAGCAGTTTCTCAGAAAGCTTCTTTCCAGTTTTGAACGGAAGATATTTCCTTTTTCACCATAGCCCTCTATGGGCTTCCATATATCCCTTTGCCAATTCCACAAGAACAGCCTTAGCGAAAGGCTTCTTGAAGGGAAAGATGTAACTCTGTGAGATGAATTAACAGAACACAGAGCAGTTTCTCAGAAAGCTTCTTTCCAGTTTTGAACTGAAGATATTTCCTTTTTCACCATAGCCCTCTATGGGCTTCCAAATATTACTTTGCAAATTTCACAAGAACAGTCTTAGCGAAAGGCTTCTTGAGGGGAAAGCAGTAATTACGTCAGATGAATTAACAGAACACAAAACAGATTCTCCGAAAGCTTCTTTACAGTTTTTAACTGAAGGTATTTCCTTTTTCGCCGAAGCCTTCTATGGCTTACAAATATCACTTTCCAAATTTCACAAGAACAGCCTAAACGAAAGGCTTTTTGATGGGAAAGCTGTAACTCTGTGAGATGAATTATCAGAAAACAAAGCAGTTTCTCAGAAAGCTTCTTTCCAGTTTTTAACGGAAGATATTTCCTTTTTAACCATAGCCCTCTTTGGACTTCCAAATATCACTTTGCAAATTCCACAAGAACAGTCTTCGCGAAAGGCTTCTTGAGCCTAAAGCTGTAACTCTGTGAGATGAATTAACAGAGCACAAAGCAGTTTCTCAGAAAGCTTCTTTCCAGTTTTTAACGGAAGATATTTCCTTTTTCCCCATAGCCTTCTATGGGCTTCAAAAAATCACTTTGCAAATTCCACATGAACTGACTTTGCGAAAGGCTGATTGAAGGGAATGCTGTAACTCTGTTAGATGAGTTAACAGAACAAAAAGCAGTTTCTCTGAAAGCTTCTTTCCAGTTTTTAACGGAAGATATTTCCTTTTTCACCATAGCCCACTATGGGCTTCCAAATATCACTTTACAAATTCCACAAGAACAGTCTTAGCAAAAGGCTTCTAGAGGAGAAAGCTGTAACTGTGGGATGAATTAACAGAACACAAAGCAGTTTCTCTGAAAGCTTCTTTCCAGTTTTTAATGGAAGATATTTCCTTTTTCACCCTAGCCCTCTAAGGGCTTCCAAATATCACATTGCAAATGCCACAGGAACAGACTTAGCGAAAGGGTTATTGAAAGGAAAGCTGTAACTCTGTGAGATGAATTAACAGAACACAAAGCAGTTTCTCAGAAAGCTTCTTTCCAGTTTTTACGGAAGATATTTCCTTTTTCGCCATAGCCCTCTATGGGCTTCCAAATATCATTTTGCAAATTCCACAAGGACAGTCTTAGCGAAAGGTTTCTTGAGGGGAAAGCTGTAACTCTGTGCGATGAATTAACAGAACACGAAGCAGTTTCTCGGAATGCTTCTTTCCAGTTTTTAACGGAAGATATTGCCTTTTTCACCGTAGCCCTCTACGGGTTTCCAAATATCACTTTGCCAATTCCACAAAAACAGCCTTAGCGAGAGGCTTCTTGAAGGGAAAGCTGTAACTCTCTGAGCTGATTTAACAGAGCACAAAGCAGTTTCTCAGAATGCTTCTTTTCAGTTTTTATCTTAGGATATTTCCTTTTTCACCACAGCCCTCTATGGGCTTCCAAATATCACTTCGCAAGTTCCACACGAACAGTCTTAGCAAAAGGCTTCTTGAGGCGAAAGTTGTAACTCTGTAAGAAGAATTAACAGAACACAAAGCAGTTTCTCAGAAAGCTTCTTTCCAGTTTTTAACGGAAGATATTTCCTTTTTCACCATAGCCCTCTATGGGCTTCCAAATATCACTTTGCAAATTCCACAAGAACAGTCTTAGTGAAAGGCTTCTTGAGGGGAAAGCAGTAACTCTGTGAGATGAATTAACAGAACACAAAGTAGTTTCTCAGACAGCTTCTTTCCAGTATTTAGCTGAAGATATTTCCTTTTTCACCATAGCCCTCTATGGGCTTCAAAATATCACTTTGCAAATTCCACAAGAACAGTCTTAGCGAAAGCCTCTTTGAGGTGAAAGCTGTAACTCTGTGAGATGAATTAACAGAACACAAAGCAGTTTCTCAGAAAGCTTCTTTCCAGTTTTTAACGGAAGATATTTCTTTTTTCACCATAGCCCTCTAAGGGCTTCCAAATATCACTTTTCAAATTCCAGAAGAACAGTCTTAGTGAAAGGCTTCTTGAGGGGAAAGCTGTAACTCTGTGAGATGAATTAACAGAAAACAAAGCAGTTTCTCAGAAAGCATCTTTCCAGTTTTTAACGGAAGATATTTCCTTTTTCACCATAACCCTCTATGGGCTTCCAAATATCACTTTGCAAATTCCACAAGAACAGTCTTAGTGAAAGGCTTCTTGAGGGGAAAGCTGTAACTCTGTGAGATGAATTAACAGAGCACTAAGAACTTTCTCAGACAGCTTCTTTCCAGTTTTTAACTGAACATATTTCCTTTTTCACCATAGCCCTCTATGGTCTTCCAAATATCACTTTGCAAGTTCCGCAAGAACAACCTTAGCGAAAGGCTTCTTTAAGGAAAGCTGTAACTCTGTGAGATGAATTCACAGAACACAAAGCAGTTTCTCAGAAAGTTTCTTTCCAGTTTTTAACGGAAGATATTTCCATTTTCACCATAGCCCTCTATGGGCTTCCAAATATCACTTTGCAAATTCCACAAGAACAGCCTTAGCGAAAGGCTTCTTGAGGGCAAAGCTGTACCTCTGTGAGATGAATTAACAGAACACAAAGCAGTTTCTCAGACAGCTTCTTTCGAGTTTTTAACTGAAGATATTTCCTTTTTCACCATAGCCCTCTATGGCCTTCCAAATATCACTTTGCAAATTCCACAAAAACAGCCTTAGCGAAAGGCTTCTTGAAGGGAAAGATGTAACTCTGTGAGATGAATTAACAGAACACAAAGCAGTTTCTCAGAAAGCTTCTTTCCCGTTTTTAACGGAAGATATTGCCTTTTTCACCATATCCCTCTATGGGCTTCCAAATATCACTTTGCCAATTCCACAAGAACAGTCTTAGCGAAAGTCTTCTTGAGGGGAATGCTGTAACTCTGTGAGATGAATTAACAGAACACAAAGCAGTTTCTCAGAAAGCTTCTTTCCAGTTTTTAACTAAAGATATTTCCTTTTTCAATAGCCCTCTATGGGCTTCCAAATATCACTTTGCCAATTCCACAAGAACAGCCTTAGCGAAAGGCTTCTTGAAGGGAAAGCTGTAACTCCGTGACATGAATTAAAAGAACACAAAGCAGTTTCTCAGAATGCTTCTTTTCAGTTTTTAACTTAGGATATTTCCTTTTTCACCGTAGCACCAATGGGCTTACAATTATCACTTCGTGAATTCCACAAGAACAGTCTTAGCGAAAGGCTTCTTGAGGGGAAAGCTGTAAATCTGTGAGATGAATTAAGAGAACACAAAGCAGTTTCTCAGAAAGCTTCTTTCCAGTTTTTAACGGAAGATATTTCCTTTTTCACCATAGCCCTCTATGGGCTTCCAAATATCACTTTGCCAATTCCACAAGAACAGCCTTAGCGAAAGGCTTCTTGAAGGGAAAGATGTAACTCTGTGAGATGAATTAACAGAACACAGAGCAGTTTCTCAGAAAGCTTCTTTCCAGTTTTGAACGGAAGATATTTCCTTTTTCACCATAGCCCTCTATGGGCTTCCAAATATCCCTTTGCCAATTCCAGAAGAACAGCCTTAGCGAAAGGCTTCTTGAAGGGAAAGATGTAACTCTGTGAGATGAATTAACAGAACACAGAGCAGTTTCTCAGAAAGCTTCTTTCCAGTTTTGAACGGAAGATATTTCCATTTTCACCATAACCCTCTATGGGATTCCAAATACCACTTTGCAAAAGTCACAAGAACAGTCTTAGTGAAATTCTTCTTGAGGGGAAAGCTGTAACTCTGTGAGATGAATTAACAGAGCACAAGGCACTTTCTCAGACAGCTTCTTGCCAGTTTTTAACAGAAGATATTTCCTTTTTCACAATAGCCCTCTATGGTCTTCCAAATATCATTTTGCAAGTTCCACAAGTACAACCTTAGCGAAAGGCTTCTTTAAGGAAAGCTGTAACTCTGGGAGATGAATTAACAGAACACAAAGCAGTTTCTCAGAAAGCTACTTTCCAGTTTTTAACGGAAGATATTTCCTTTTTCACCATAGCCCTCTATGGGCTTCAAAATATCACTTTGCAAATTCCACAAGAACAGACTTAGCGAAAGGCTTCTTGAGGGCAAAGCTGTACCTCTGTGAGATGAATGAACAGAACACAAAACAGTTTCTCAGACAGCTTCTTTCGAGTTTTTAACTGAAGATATTTCTTTTTTTACCATAGCCCTCTATTGCCTTCCAAATATCACCTTGCAAATTCCACAAAAACAGCCTTAGCGAAAGGCTTCTTGAAGGAAAACCTGTAACTCTGTGAGATGAATTAACAGAACACAAAGCAGTTTCTCAGAAAGCTTCTTTCCCGTTTTTAACGGAAGATATTGCCTTTTTCACCATATCCCTCTATGGGCTTCCAAATATCACTTTGCCAATTCCACAAGATCAGTCTTAGCGAAAGTCTTCTTGAGGGGAATGCTGTAACTCTGTGAGATGAATTAACAGAACACAAAGCAGTTTCTCAGAAAGCTTCTTTCCAGTTTTTAACTAAAGATATTTCCTTTTTCAATAGCCCTCTATGGGCTTCCAAATATCACTTTGCCAATTCCACAAGAACAGCCTTAGCGAAAGGCATCTTGAAGGGAAAGCTGTAACTCCGTGACATGAATGAAAAGAACAAATAGCAGTTTCTCAGAATGCTTCTTTTCAGTTTTTAACTTAGGATATTTTCTTTTTCACCGTAGCCCCCTATGGACTTACAAATATCACTTCGCAAATTCCACAAGAACAGTCTTAACGAAAGGCTTCTTGAGGGGAAAGCTGTAAATCAGTGCGATGAATTAAGAGAACACAACGCAGTTTCTCAGAAAGCTTCTTTCCAGTTTTTAACGGAAGATATTTCCATTTTCACCATCGCCCTCTATGGACTTCCAAATATCACTTTGCAAATTCCTCAAGAACAGTCTTAGCGAAAGGCTTCGTGAGGGGAAAGCAGTAACTCTGTGAGATGAATTAACAGAACACGAAACAGTTTCTCAGAAAGTTTCTTTCCAGTTTGTAACGGAAGATATTTCCTTTTACACCATAGCCCTCTATGGGCTTCCAAATATCACTTTGCCAATTCCAGAAGAACAGTATTAGCGAAAGGCTTGTTGAGGGGAAATCTGTAACTCTGTGAGATGAATTAACAGAACACAAAGTAGTTTCTCAGAAAGCTTCTTTCCCGTTTTTAACGGAAGATATTTCCTTTTTCACCGTAGCCCTCTATGGGCTTACAAATATAACTTTGCAAATTCCACAAGAACAGTCTTAGCGAAAGGCTTCTTGAGGGGATAGCTGTAAATCTGTGAGATGAATTAAGAGAACACAAAGCAGTTTCTCAGAAAGCTTCTTTCCAGTTTTTAACGGAAGATATTTCCTTTTTCACCATAGCCCTCTAGGGGCTTCCAAATATCACTTTGCAAATTCCACAAGAACAGTCTTAGCGAAAGGCTTCTTCAGGGGAAAGCAGTAACTCTGTGAGATGAATTAACAGAACACAAAACAGTTTCTCTGAAAGTTTCTTTCCATTTTTTAATGGAAGATATATCCTTTTACTCCATAGCCCTCTATGGGCTTCCAAATATCACTTTGCCAATTCCACAAGAACAGTCTTAGCGAAAGGCTCCTTGAGGGGAAATCTGTAACTCTGCGAGATGAATTAACAGAACACAAAGCAGTTTCTCAGAAAGCTTCTTTCCAGTTTTTAACGGAAGATATTTCCTTTTTCACCATAGCCCTCTATGGGCTTCCAAATATCACTTTGCAAATTCCACAAGAACAGTCTTAGTGAAAGGCTTCTTGAGGGGAAAGCTGTAACTCTGTGAGATGAATTAACAGAACACAAAGCAGTTTCTCAGAAAGCTTCTTTCCAGTTTTTAACTGAAGATATTTCCTTTTTCACCATAGCCCTCTAGGGCTTCCAAATATCACTTTCCAAATTCCACAAGAACAGTCTTAGCGAAAGGCTTCTTGAAGGGAAAGATGTAACTCTGTGAGATGAATTAACAGAACACAGAGCAGTTTCTCAGAAAGCTTCTTTCCAGTTTTGAACGGAAGATATTTCCTTTTTCACAGTAGCCCTCTATGGGCTTCCAAATATCCCTTTGCCAATTCCACAAGAACAGCCTTAGCGAAAGGCTTCTTGAAGGGAAAGATGTAACTCTGCGAGATGAATTAACAGAACACAGAGCAGTTTCTCAGAAAGCTTCTTTCCAGTTTTGAACGGAAGATATTTCCTTTTTCACCATAGCCCTCTATGGGCTTCCAAATATCACTTTGCCAATTCCACAAGAACAGCCTTAGCGAAAGGCTTCTTGAAGGGAAAGATGTAACTCTGTGAGATGAATTAACAGAACACAGAGCAGTTTCTCAGAAATCTTCTTTCCAGTTTTGAACGGAAGATATTTCCTTTTTCACCATAGCCCTCTATGGGCTTCCAAATATCACTTTGCCAATTCCACAAGAACAGTCTTAGCGGAAGGTTTCTTGAGGGGAAAGCTGTAACTCTGTGAGATGAATTAACAGAACACAAAGCAGTTTCTCAGAAAGCTTCTTTCCAGTTTTTAACGGAAGATATTTCCTTTTTCACCATAGCCCTCTATGGGCTTCCAAATATCACTTTGCCAATTTCACAAGAACAGCCTTAGCGAAAGGCTTCTTGAAGGGAAAGATGTAACTCTGTGAGATGAATTAACAGAACACAGAGCAGTTTCTCAGAAAGCTTCTTTCCAGTTTTGAACGGAAGATATTTCCTTTTTCACCATAGCCCTCTATGGGCTTCCAAATATCCCTTTGCCAATTCCACAAGAACAGCCTTAGCGAAAGGCTTCTTGAAAGTAAAGATGTAACTCTGTGAGATGAATTAACAGAACACAGAGCAGTTTCTCAGAAAGCTTCTTTCCAGTTTTGAACGGAAGATATTTCCTTTTTCACCATAGCCCTCTATGGGCTTCCAAATATCACTTTGTAAATTCCAGAAGAACGGTCTCAGTGAACGGATTCTTGAGGGGAAAGCTGTAACACTGTGAGATGAATTAACAGAACACAAGGCAGTTTCTCTGAAAGCTTCCTTCCAGTTTTTAACAGAAGTTATTTAATTTTTTAACATAGCCCTCTATGGGCTTCCAAATATCACTTTCCAAATTCCACAAGAACAGTCTTAGCGAAAGGCTTCTTGAGGGGAAAGCTGTAACTCTGTGAGATGAATTAACAGAACACAAAGCAGTTTCTCAGAAAACTTCTTTCCAGTTTTTAACGGAAGATATTTCCTTTTTCCCCATAGCCCTCTAAGGGCTTCCAGATACCACTTTGCAAATTCCACAAGAACAGTCTTAGCGTCAGGCTTCCTGAGGGGAAACCTGTAACTCTGTGAGTTGAATTAACAGAACACAAAGCAGTTGCTCAGAAAGATTCTTTCCAGTTTTTAACGGAAGATATTTCCTTTTTCACCATTGCCGTCAACGGGCTTCCAAATAGCACTTTGGAAATTCCACAAGAAGAGCCTTAGCGAAAGGCTTATTGAAGGGAAAGCTGTAACTCTGTGAGATGCATTAACAGAACACAAAGCAGTTTCTCACAAAGCTTCTTTCCAGTTTTTAACGGAAGATATTTCCTTTTTCACCATAGCCCTCTATGGGCTTCCAAATATCAATTTGCAAATTCCACAAGAACAGTCTTTATGAACGGCTTCTTGAGGGGAAAGCTGTGACTCTCTGAGATGAATTAACAGAACACAAAGCAGTTTCTCAGGAAGCTTCTTTCCAGTTTTTAACTGAAGATATTTCCTTTTTCTCCATAGCCCTCTATGGGCTTCCAAATATCACTTTGCAAATTCCACAAAAACAGTCTTAGCGAAAGGCTTCTTGAAGGGAAAGCTGTAACTCTGTGAGATGAATTAATAGAACACAAAGCAGTTTCTCAGAAATCTTCTTTCCAGTTTTTAACTGAAGATATTTCCTTTTTCACCATAGCCCTCTATGGGCTTCCAAATATCACTTTGCAAATTCCACAAGAACAGTCTTAGCAAAAGGCTTCTTGAGGGGAAAGCTGTAACTCTGTGAGATGAATTAACAGAACACAAAGCAGTTTCTCAGAAAGCTTCTTTCCAGTTTTTAACGGAAGATATTTCCTTTTTCACCATAGCCCTCTATGGGCTTCCAAATATCTCTTTGCAAATCCCACAAGAACAGTCTCAGTGAAAGGCTTCTTGAGGAGAAAGCTGTAACTCGGTGAGATGAATTAACAGAACGCAAAGCAGTATCTCAGAAAGCTTCTTTCCAGTTTTTAACTGAAGATATTTCCTAATTCACCGTAGCCCTCTAAGGGCTTCCAAATATCTCTCTGCAAATCCCACAAGAACAGTCTTAGCGAAAGGCTTCTTTAGGGGAAAGGTGTAACTCGGTGAGGTGTATTAACAGAACACACGACATTTTCTCAGAAAGCTTCTTTCCAGTTTTTAACGGAAGATTTTTTTTTATCACCATAGCCCCCTACCGGATTCCAAATATCACTTTGCAAATTCCACAAGAACAGTCTTAGCGAAAGGCTTCTGCAGGGGAAAGCTATAACTCTGTGAGATGAACTAACAGAACACAAAGCAGTTTCTCAGAAAGCTCCTTTACGGTTTTTAATTGAAGATATTTCCTTTTTCACCATAGCCCTCTATGGGATTCCAAATTTCATTTTTCAAATTCCACAAGAACAGTCTTAGTGAACGGCTTCTTGAGGGGAAAGCTGTAACTCTGTGAGATGAATTAACAGAACACAAAGCAGTTTCTCAGAAAGCTTCTCTTCGATTTTTATCTTAGGATATTTCCATTTTCACCATAGTCCTCTATGGGCTTCCAAATATCACTTTGCAAATTCCACAAGAACAGTGTTATCGAAAGTCTTCTGTAGAGGAAAGCTGTATCTCTGTGAGATATGTTAACAGAACACACGGCAGTTTCTCAGAAAGCTTCTTTCAAGTTTTTAACGGAAGATATTTCCTTTTTCACCATAGCCCTCTATGGGGTTCAAAATATTAATATGCAAATTTCACAAGAATAGTCTTAGTGAACGGCTTCTTGAGGGAAAGCTGAAACTCTGTGAGATTAACTAACAGAACACAAAGCAGTTTCTCAGAAAGATTGTTTTCGGTTTTTAACGGAAGATATTTCCTTTTTCACCATAGCCCTCTATGGGCTTCCAAATATCATTTTGCAAATTCCACAAGAACAGTCTTAGCGAAAGGCTTCTTGAGGGAAAGCTGTAACTCTGTGAGATGAATTAACAGAACAAAAAGCAGTTTCTCAGAAATCTTCTTTCCAGTTTTTAACGGAAGATATTTCCTTTTTCACCATAGCCTTCTATGGGCTTCCAAATATCACCTTGCAAATTACACAAGAACAGTCTTAGCGAAAGTCTTCTTGATGGGAAAGGTGTAACTCTGTGAGATGAATTAACAGAACACAAAGAAGTGTCTCAGAAAGCTTTTTTCCAGTTTTCAACTGAGGATATTTCCTTTTTCACCATAGCCCTCTATGGGCTTCCAAATATCACCTTGCAAATTCCACAAGAACAGTCTTAGCGATTCGCTTCTAGAGGGAAAAGCTGTAACTCTGTGAGATGAATTAACAGAACACAAAGCAGTTTCTCAGAAAGCTTCTTTTCAGTTTTTATCTTAGAATATTTCCTTTTTCAAGATAGCTTTTTATGGGCTTCCAAATATCAATTTGCAAATTCCACAAGAACAGTCTTAGTGAATGGCTTCTGGAGGTGAAAGCTGTAACTCTGTGAGATGAATTAACAGAACACAAAGCAGTTTCTCAGAAAGCTTCTTTCCAGTATTTAACGGAAGATATTTCTTTTTTCACCGTAGCCTTCTATGGGCTTCCAAATATCACTTTGCAAATTCCACAAGAAGAGTCTTAGCGAAAGGCTTCTTGAAGGAAAGCTGTAACTCTGTGAGATGAATTAACAGAACACAAAGCAGTTTCTCAGAAAGCTTCTTTCCAGTTTTTACCTGAAGATATTTCCTTTTTCACCATAGCCCTCTATGGGCTTCCAAATATCACTTTGCAAATCCCACAAGAACAGACTTAGCGAAAGTCTTCTTGTGGGAAAAGCTGTAACTCGGTGAGATGTATTAACAGAACACACGGCAGTATCTCAGAAAGCTTCTTTCCAGTTTTTAACTTAGGATATTTCCTTTTTCACCGTAGCCCTCTATGAGCTTCCAAATATCACTTTTGAAATTTCACAAGAACAGTCTTAGTGCACGACTTCTTGAGGGAAAAGCTGTAACCCTGTGAAATGAACTAACAGAACACAAAGCAGTTTCTCAGAAAGCTTCTTTTTCAGTTTTTATCTTAGGATATTTCCTTTTTCACCATAGCCCTCTATGGGCTTACAAATATCACTTTGCAAATGCCACAAGAACAGTCTTAGCGAAAGGCCTCTTGACGGAAAAGCTGAAACTCTGTGAGATGAATTAACAGAACACAAAGCAGTTTCTCAGAAAGCTTCTTTTCGGTTTTTATCTTAGGATATTTCCTTTTTCACCGTAGCCTTCTATGGGCTTCCAAATATCACTTTGCAAATTCCAGAAGAACAGTCTTAGCGAAAGGCTTCTGGAGGGGAAAGCTGTAACTCGGTGAGATGTATTAACAGAACACACGGCAGTTTCTCCGAAAGCTTCTTTCCAGTTTTTTACGGAAGATATTTCCTTTTTCACCACAATCCTCTATGGGTTTCTAAATATCAATATGCAAATTTCACAAGAACAGTCTTAGTGAACGGCCTCTTGAGCGGAAAGCTGAAGCTCTGTGAGATGAACCAACAAAACACAATGCAGTTTCTCAGAAATCTTCTTTTCGGTTTTTAACGGAAGATATTTCCTTTTTCACCATAGCCCTCTAGGGTCTTCCAAATATCACTTTGCAAATTCCACAAGAACAGTCTTAGCGAAAGGCTTCTGGAAGGGAAAGCTGTAACTCTGTGAGATGAATTAACAGAAAACAAAGCAGTTTCTCAGAAAGCTTCTTTCCAGTTGATATCGTAAGATATTTCCTTTTTCACCATAGCCCTCATTGGACTTCCAAATATGACTTTGAATATCCCACAAGAACATTCTTAGCGAAGGCTTCTTGTGGGGAAAGCTGTAACTTGGTCAGATGTATTATTAACAGAACACACGGCAGTTTCTCAGAAAATTTCTTTTCAGTTTTTAACTGAAGATATTTCCTTTTTCATCATAGCCCTCTATGAGCTTCCAAATATCACTTTGCAAATTCCACAGGAACAGTCTTAGCGAAAGGCTTCTGGAAGGGAAAGCTGTAACTCTGTGAGATGAATTAACAGAACACAAAGCAGTTTCTATGAAAGCTTCTTTTCATTTTTTATCTTAGGATATTTCCTTTTTCACCATAGCCCTGAATGGGTTTTGAAATATCACTTTGCAAATTCCAAAACAACAGTCTTAGCGAAAGGTTTCTGGAGGGGAAAGCTGTAACTCTCTGAGATGAATTAACAGAACACAAAGCAGTTTCTCAGAAAGATTCTTTCCAGTTTTTAACGGAAGATATTTCCTTTTTCACCATAGCCCTCTATGGGCTTCCAAATATCACTTTGCAAATTCCACAGGAACAGTCTTAGCGAAAGGCTTCTGGAAGGGAAAGCTGTAACTCTTTGAGATGAATTAACAGAACACAAAGCAGTTTCTATGAAAGCTTCTTTTCATTTTTTATCTTAGGATATTTCCTTTTTCACCATAGCCCTGAATGGGTTTTGAAATATCACTTTGCAAATTCCAAAACAACAGTCTTAGCGAAAGGTTTCTGGAGGGGAAAGCTGTAACTCTCTGAGATGAATTAACAGAACACAAAGCAGTTTCTCAGAAAGATTCTTTCCAGTTTTTAACGGAAGATATTTCTTTTTTCACCATAGCCCTCTATGGGCTTCCAAATATCACTTTGGAAATGCCACAAGAACAGTCTTAGCAAAAGACTTCTTGAGGCGAAAGCTGTAACTCTGTGAGACAAATTAGCAGAACACAAAGCAGTTTCTCAGAAAACTTCTTTCCAGTTTTTAACTGAAGATATTTCCTTTTTCACCATAGCCCTCCATGGGCTTCCAAATATCACTTTGCACATCCCACAAGAACAGTCTTAGCGAAAGGCTTCTAGAGGGGAAATCTGCAACTCTGTGAGATGAATTAACAGAACACAAAGCAGTTTCTCAGAAAGCTTCTTTTCTGTTTTTATCATAGGATATTTCCTTTTTCACCATAGCCCTCTATGGGCTTCCAAATATCACTTTGCAAATTCCACAGGAACAGTCTTAGCGAAAGGCTTCTTTAGGGAAAATCTGTAACTCTGTGATATGAATTAACAGAACACAAATCAGTTTATCAGAAAGCTTCTTTTCAGTTTTTATCTTACGATATTTCCTTTTTCGCCATAGCCCACTATGGGCTTCCAAATATCACTTTGCAAATTCCACAAGAACAGTCTGAGCGAAAGGTTTCTTGAGGGGAAAGCTGTAACTCTGTGAGATGAACTAACAAAACAGAGAGAAGTTTCTCAGAAAGCTTCTTTTCGGTTTTTAACGGAAGATATTTCCTTTTTCACCATAGCCCTCTATGGGCTTCCAAATATCACTTTGTAAATTCCACAAGAACAGTCTTAGTGAAAGGTTTCTTGAGGGGAAAGCTGTAACTCTGTGAGATGAATTAACAGAACACAAAGAAGTTTCTCAGAAAGCTTCTTTCCAGTTTTTAACTGAAGATATTTCCTTTTTCACCATAGCCCTCTATGGGCTTCCAAATATCACTTTGCAA
The DNA here is from genome assembly GCA_014849445.1 of Cercopithecus mona. Classification (NCBI taxonomy): domain Eukaryota; kingdom Metazoa; phylum Chordata; class Mammalia; order Primates; family Cercopithecidae; genus Cercopithecus; species Cercopithecus mona. The sequence goes on from JABBCR010001682.1 coordinate 16,309, forward strand.
ATTCCACAAGAACAGTCTTAGCGAAAGGCTTCTTGAAGGGAAAGATGTAACTCTGTGAGATAAATTAACAGAACACAAAGCAGTTTCTCAGAAATCTTCTTTCCAGTTTTTAACGGAAGATATTTCCTTTTTCACCATAGCCCTCTATGGGCTTCCAAATATCACTTTGCAAATTCCACAAGAACAGTCTTATCGAAAGTCTTCTTGAGGGGAAAGCTGTAACTCTGTGAGATGAATTAACAGAACACAGAGCAGTTTCTCAGAAAGCTTCTTTCCAGTTTTGAACGGAAGATATTTCGTTTTTCACCATAACCCTCTATGGGCTTCCAAATATCCCTTTGCCAATTCCACAAGAACAGCCTTAGCGAAAGGCTTCTTGAAGGGAAAGATGTAACTCTGTGAGATGAATTAACAGAACACAAAGCAGTTTCTCAGAAAGCTTCTTTCCAGTTTTTAACAGAATATATTTCCTTTTTCACCATAGCCCTCTATGGGCTTCCAAATATCACTTTGCAAATTCCACAAGAACAGTCTTAGCGAAAGGTTTCTTGAGGGGAAAGCTGTAACTCTGTGAGATGAATTAACAGAACACAAAGCAGTTTCTCAGAAAGCTTCTTTTCAGTTTTTATCTTACGATATTTCCTTTTTCGCCATAGCCCTCTATGGGCTTCCAAATATCACTTTGCAAATTCCACAAGAACAGTCTTAGCGAAAGGCTTCTTGAGAGGAAAGCTGTAACTCTGTGAGATGAATTAACAGAACACAAAGCAGTTTCTCAGAAAGCTTCTTTTCAGTTTTTATCTTAGGATATTTCCTTTTTCACCATAGCCCTCTATGGGCTTCCAAATATCACTTTGCAAATTCCACAAGAACAGTCTGAGCGAAAGGCTTCTTGAGGGGAAAGCTGTAACTCTGTGAGATGAATTAACAGAACACAAAGAAGTTTCTCAGAAAGCTTCTTTCCAGTTTTTAACGGAAGATATTTCCTTTTTCTCCATAGCCCTGTAGGGTCTTCTAAATATCACTTTCCAAATTACACAAGAACAGTCTTATCGAAAGTCTTCTTGAGGGGAAAGCTGTAACTCTGTGGGATTAATTAACAGAACACAAAGCAGTTTCTCAGAAAGCTTCTTTTCAGTTTTTATCTTAGGATATTTCCTTTTTCACCACAGCCCTCTATGGGCTTCCAAATATCACTTTGGGAATTCCACAAGAACAGTCTTAGTGAATGACTTCTTCAGGGAAATGTTGTAACTCTGTGAGTGAATTAACAGAACACAAAGCAGTGTCTCGAAAGCTTCTTTCCAGTTTTTAACTGAAGATATTTCCTTTTTCACCGTAGCCCTCTATGGGCTTCCAAATATCATTTTGTAAATTACACAAGAGGAGCCTTAGCTGAAGGCTTCTTGAGGGGAAAGCTGTAACTCTGTGAGATGAATTAACAGAACACAAAGCCGTTTCGCAGCAGGCTTCTTTCCAGTTTTTAACGGAAGAGATTTCCTTTTTGACCATAGCCCACTATGGGCTTGCAAATACCACTTTGCAAATTCCACAAGAACAGCCTTAGCGAAAGGCTTCTTGAAGGGAAAGCTGTAACTCTGTGAGATGAATTAACAGAACACAAAGCAGTTTCTCAGAAAGCTTCTTTCCAGTGTTTAATGGAAGATATTTCCTTTTTCACCATAGCCCTCTATGGGCTTCCAAATATCACTTTGCAAATTCCACAAGAACAGACTTAGCGAAAGGCTTATTGAACGCAAAGCTATAACTCTGTGAGATGAATTAACAGAACACAGAGCAGTTTCTCAGAAAGCTTCTTTCCAGTTTTGAACGGAAGATATTTCCTTTTTCACCATAGCCCTCTATGGGCTTCCAAATATCCCTTTGCCAATTCCACAAAGACAGCCTTAGCGAAAGGCTTCTTGAAGGGAAAGATGTAACTCTGTGAGATGAATTAACAGAACACAGAGCAGTTTCTCAGAAAGCTTCTTTCCAGTTTTGAACGGAAGATATTTCCTTTTTCACCATAGCCCTCTATGGGCTTCCAAATATCCCTTTGCAAATTCACAAGAACAGCCTTAGCGAAAGGCTTCTTGAAGGGAAAGATGTAACTCTGTGAGATGAATTAACAGAACACAGAGCAGTTTCTCAGAAAGCTTCTTTCCAGTTTTGAACGGAAGATATTTCCTTTTTCACCATAGCCCCTTATGGGCTTCCAAATATCCCTTTGCCAATTCCACAAGAACAGCCTTAGCGAAAGGCTTCTTGAAGGGAAAGATGTAACTCTGTGAGATGAATTAACAGAACACAAAGCAGTTTCTCAGAAAGCTTCTTTCCACTTTTTATCTAAAGATATTTCCTTTTTCACCATAGCCATCTATGGGCTTCCAAGATCACTTTGCAAATTCCACAAGAACAGTCTTAGTGAAAGGCTTCTGCAGAGCAAAGCTGTAATTCTGTGAGATGAATAAACAGAACACAATGCAGTTTCTCAGAAATCTTCTTTCCAGTTTTTAACGGAAGATATTTCCTTTTTCACCATAGCCCTCTATGGGCTTCCAAATATCCCTTTGCCAATTCCACAAGAACAGCCTTAGCGAAAGGCTTCTTGAAGGGAAAGATGTAACTCTGTGAGATGAATTAACAGAACACAGAGCAGTTTCTCAGAAATCTTCTTTCCATTTTTGAACGGAAGATATTTCCTTTTTCACCATAGCCCTCTATGGGCTTCCAAATATCCCTTTGCCAATTCCACAAGAACAGCCTTAGCGAAAGGCTTCTTGAAGGGAAAGATGTAACTCTGTGAG